>JBBPOB010001250.1:0-10298 GCA_038091275.1 Tylopilus subfusipes
TTGATCTGGTAGGTGTGTTGTCCATCACCAGCTTATAGTTAGATTGGGCCCAGAGGGAAGATAGAAGAGTCCCCTAGCATCCATTCATCTTTCCCTGACTAACAACACTGTGTATTAGCACTCTGGCCCTAATAAAACCTATCTTTGAATTATAACATGTAGGAGCATGAACGTAGGGCTTGATGTAATTCATTAAGTGTGTCGTGAGCCTGACCAATGCATAGTTTCCACTCTAGTTCTTCAAGCTTTGTATCACATGCTACTTAGTGGGATATCGTGGATGGCATCCACAGGCATATGTCTTGTGGCTTCTGGGCTGCATTGTTCGTAAGGGCTGCTTGGGCTGGAAGAGATGCAACCCCAGGTATGTATAGTGTCTGTATGGTAGTCCAGGTGTCAATACATCGCATTAGTGCATTTGCACAAAGTTGAACTTTCGCCTTCTGTAGGTCTGTCGTGTGCAATCCAATACTTTCTATCTCATTTCAAAGACACCGTCTTCGAAAAGTTAGTGGAAACATTGTGTGAAACTTAGTCACTTACTGTTGTTCCTCAAGGTCAATCCCAGTACTGATAAGAATACTCAGGGAGACATCCATGTGAATGGGTGGTGTCAGCATCTTGCTAGCTTCTTCAGCTTCATCCTGAGCAAGTTGCAAATGAATACTCACTTGTGTAATTGCTGTGAAGGGCATTAGAACGAAGCACCCATGTGATGAAGGGGAAGAAACACACATTCTGACTTCACTTCGAAGGGGTTTGGTTTGGACATGTCGTTCTCCCATGCTTCTATGTCATGTTTCCATTGTGTGAGCTGAGTGGTGTACTGGGCAGTCAATGAATTCTCAAACTTGCACAAGTCTTCTTGGTGTTCATTCCATTCAGGCATGGCTTCTATGATCTTGTGCAAGAGGGATTCACCTACATGTATGTGCTGAACCTTTTGAAGGATAAATTATCAAATTTACCCACCTAAACCAATCAACTTCTTCCAGTTGCTGTCACTGATAATATTGTTGATGGTATCTCGTCAATGGCCAGGACCCATCTCCTTCGTGCTAGATGCAATAGTATTTAGATTTGCCCACCCATGCTCTGGTGCCTCACCATCTGTCCGCCCAACACCTTTGATAAAGTTAAATGAAAATTTCCATTGGCACTTGGTGATGTGGGCAGGGAGATGAAATTTTGGCACAAGAAATGTGAATGCTTTCTCCTTGGTCAGGATGCGTAATTTGGTTGGGAGAGTTTGCATGTGATCCCATAAATTGCAGTGCCACTGACAAGTGATGTTGTAAGAGACATTGATGACCTTAAGGGACGTGTTCTTTAGGGCAGAGAAGAACAGATAGTCCATATTAATATATCTAACAATAGATTAATGTAGGCATGATCATGCAAGATGACAACATGAAGCTTACCTTTTGCCCTTTTGTAGATCTCCCACCCCTCCTGGAAGCTTCATACCATGTCATGCACAATCAATTGTACTGCTTCCGGTGGTGGTGAGCCCAGTGGAAGACTTTGTATCTGCCACATTTACAGTATTATGTCCAACACATGTGCTTTACTGATGGATGCCCATATTTGTCTTAGAACATCCAACAACTGCTTACCTCTTGATGAACATTTGCCTGGTTGCAGAGATATTCTGTTACATCGTTGGACGTATACTGCCTCTAAAGACGAGGACTAGATAAGCTTGCCCTAGAAGGGTGGTTTCGGTATTCAAGTCTCCGTTCAAGGAGACTAAGTTAATGACTAGGAAGGCGTCGAGCAAACTGTCCTCGATACCTCGAGCTGCAATTCGAGTGATTGCTTGGGCGTCGCTCAATAATGAGTCGACGAGACTAGTGAACCCTGAAGACAGAGCTTCAGTTAGGGTGTCGCTTACAGGTGTAAGTCGACCGAGGAAGTCTTTAGACTAGGTCAACCGAGGCTGCCTAGGACATGACAAGGTCAAATTACGAGGAAGGTTATAGATTCAAGCGCGACCAAGTACAGGGTAGAGGCTAGTAGATCTGAGAGAACTAGCATAGAGAACAACGGTACTGGTCATAGGGTTTAAATAGCGATAGGTTCTGCGCACGGACCAAGAAGAAAGAGGAAACCACGAAATTGTACGATATATGAAGGCCAATCAGAAATCAGAGCGACATCGTACAATTTAGAGAGCCAATGAAAAAGGGGAGCGAGAAGTCGTACCACTTGTGCAAACTTCCAATAGGAAGGTGAGATCCTGTATCCAAAAGAGGATCAGGATTAGTAATACATGTCGACGAAAGATAAGACAACGAATCGTAACACAAGGGAAGAAAGAGAAATCGTAACATATTCCTTGTATGACTTGTCTTCCACAAAAAAGAACCAGCCCTGGCTAAGGCTGGGATTGACAGAGTCCTTCAACACATTCTTCTGTCTCAACTGGAAATTGGCATCTATGGCAACAAAAAGGCCATATAGCCACCTGCACATTGACTCATCAGTAAGGCACTTTTAGGTAATAGAATGGACTTCAAGTTAGTTGTTCTCTTTCGAGGTCTTATTCCAATCTGCAGGTAAGTTGATGCCCACATGTGGACATGCTAGGTATAGAATGGCACATTCACCCAGTTTGGTCTTGTCCACACTGGTGGGATCATGGCCTCAACCTGATTGCTTCAGCATTTTCAAGTGCTGCCACTTGCGGACCATACACATGAACTGATCATAGCAATCCTAAAGAACATTCACATTGGATATGGTTTGATGCAAAGAAAAGCTTACTTTTGGAGGCACCAGCCCAGTGTTATTGTTGCAATGAGCAAGAGCACTGTAATAATGGTATGCGGATATCTTTGATTCTAAGGATAGAAGATGAAACTCCTCAAGGACCATAAATGTTGCTGCAGTTTTGGGTTTATCCATGGTGGCCAGAAACAAACGATAGTGAAGGAGCTGCTGGAGATGGGTGTCTGCCATTTCACAGCCACAGAACCGTAGTGCAATGGAGTGGATACCATTACTGTTGATGATGAAATCATCTGCATAGAAAGCTTTGGGCAAGCAGCATGGTTCACCAGGACAGTGCCCAAGCTGAATCATGAGCCCAAGCTCCCTGAGTGTATGTTGAACCCAGAACGAGCCTGTCCATTCCTATCTTGAAATTAAACTGATCCAAACCACGTCAGAAGAAAAACTCACTCTCAGCATATGTAGTGGGAGGGTTTTATGATGTGACACAATACATTGCTGACAATACATAGCCACTCCTAAGCAATCGTGGCATTGATAGATAGCGGGCGCAGTGTTGCACCCAGAACATATTGTAATTCCACATCGCCCTTCCAGGCAAATGAGCTCACAAAGGAATTCTTCTTGATCCTCTATTCATACAAGCAGGGGGAAATCCTGTCCAGAAAGTGTGAGTCATACCAAACAATAAGTGAATATACCTACAGATGCCATCTGCTGCTTGAGATTGTTGTCCAGGATGAATAGATCAACATCATCTGGCAGGTTATCGATGGGTTGGGGAATGTCAAATTCATCAATGTAATGGGACTTGGATGCTGAGTTGGTGATGGTGGTCTGTAGGGCCTGCTGAGCTACTTTGTGACATTTGGGCACACAATAAGTCTGCTTGGATATGCTCAAGCCATCAGAAGGATCAGAGCAAATTTTTAGATGTTGTCCCACTGTGCTCCCAGCACCATGGTTATGTTTTCCATGGATCTTGAATCCCTTAGTACATTTGAACCATAGCTTTTTGCACTCTACCACTCAAAAACAATGATGAGTCATCCAAACCATCTCAGGAACATATAGCATTACCAGGTTTTGCTTCCCATTCGTGCTGACTGTGCTCCTCCATAGTAAGAATGGAACACTGAGTGGGAAAATAGAAGGGATGCTGACCTGAGCTGCTGAGCATAGCATACCTCGGCCCTTCACAATAGGATGAAGCATTGGGACAGCCAAGAAACACCACAGTAGTGAGTGGCAGAAATTATCTAATCTCATAGTGTTGCTCCCACTCCTCAGATGAGCTTGTTCTTATGCCACAACAATGCATTGTGAAGGAGCATTCTGACTGTGACTCTTCACAGCCACCCATTCAGTACTGGGACATGGTGGATCCATCCAAGACACTCCAGACACATTGTGGATTCACTGAAGTGGCCAACCTGAAGTCCTCAGGCCAGCAACTCTCTGTGTTGTGTGGGGTGAAATAAAAGGCCTTGGTGGGGCCTGGGTCTCTATAAGCACATTCCCTGTCAGACCACATCATATCTCGCCATGGATACTGCTTCCAATGTTGCTGCCTTGCCATCTGACCCCCAATCAAATGGTGCTAGCAATGTTGACGGTAAGTTCTATGCACCTTGCCAGTGATAACCATTTGCTGATGTATATGTTTACAGAGATACTCACATTGATTGGTGCTATTAGTCTCTCTCCTGGAGATGTGCAGCATTTAACCACTGCCATTCACCACCACATCAATTCTTCTGGTGATACAGACTTGGACGATGACAGTAGTACTATCTCTGACTCGGAAGAAACGTCTTTGCAAGTTCCTGCTCCTGTCACCACTACTACAGCTTTGTTGCCCACTTCCACTATGCCCCCTGCACCTGCTCTGGTCACCGCTGAGGAGCCTGCTGCTACTCCTGTCCAGGTCCAGGCAGCAGCTGATCCAGCTCTTCCTGGCACTGCAGCGGCCACCCTCCCTACCCAATCTCAGGCCATAGCACCTGCAATCCCTGCCGAATATTTTACCAGCTCATACCACGGGGTCTTATTCCTGCTCCCTCTGCAGTACATTCCTGGTCCATATTATCTTATCACAAAGGGAAGGTCCATTGAAGTTGTCGCCAACTGGTTAGTTTGATATCTATCTTAATTCTTCTGTTTGCTAACAGATCTAATCATCTATTCAGGAGCTGTGCTTTGCCCATGGTCACTGATGTCAAGGGTGCTGTCTTTCACAAGATTTCATCTGTTGGTCTTGGGTTGCAGTCCATGTTGTCTGTGATCAACAATGGGGCTGTGGAGTACTTGTGAAATATGGACATGTCATGTAGTTCTTGTTACAACTTGGAATATGTTGAGCTTGTGCAATGAAAGCATGTTTTCTTGATCGCTACAATTGAGTGCTGGCATAAGTCAGGAGTAAAAATGGAATTGGAATTGACAGGCTCTATTACATGCATGCAAGAGATGGTCAATGAGCATTGCCAAAGCTGCACTGGGGCTTTGGACGGCAAAGTCCCATTACTATCTGCTGCTGTAGGAGCACATGATCAAGCTGACCACTACTAGATCATTGAGAGTGCAGAAACAGTAATCATACATGTTCATCAGAAATCACACCATACAGTAATGCCCTGATTGTCTCCAGACAACAACCCTGATTCCTATAGCATGTAAATGTGTCCTGGCTAATGAATTTTGTGTGACTAGTAAATCTCCTATTGTGGTACATGAAATGAATAGTACAGTCATCACAACTCAAGAAGGTAATATGGATTGAAGGTTATTTCTCCCATTGTGGTGTGGCTTGGCTGCAACCATGGGTTGACCCAAATTATACATGACACCAGAGGAGAGAGTCCTTGCAGCTTGTCGCTATAGGGCAAAATACCATAAAAGGTTTGTCCTTGGTTTGCTAAGTTTCCTTACATTGTTCACACTATCTTAGGAACCGAGCAAGCGTCAACCAAAAACTCATCACAAAACACCAAGTCATTAAGTCCGCTCAGCTGCAGTTTGTCATTTTGGGCCTCACAGCTTGCTTAACCCTGAACAGGAGCAACAGGGTAATAAGACAGCTGGTTTAGCTGATGGGCTAACCATCTGCATCAACTGCACTCTCATGTCAGTATGTTATCAACCATCAAAAGTATTGGTGTCCGACTAATAGCACTTCAAGTGCTGGCCAGCCAAGGAAGAAAGGTACTTATGCCTCTGCTGGGTACTGTCTCCATGACATTGCATGGATGCACCTTGATTAACAACCCTTACACAGATTGTGTGCTTTAGATGACTTGAAATCCGAGATCACGCAAGCACTGAAGAAAATCATTGGAAAATCCTCTCAGAAGAGGCTGGATAGTCTTTGCAAGTCCTTCATGTCCTCAGGAAATTATCAAGACATAATGAACGTCCTTACTGCTGTTGAAGTGTTGGATAACTGTTTGTGCAAGCTTTGGCCTAACAGGGGGGAGACACTTGAACAGCTGCTCTCCAAAACTATTCATTCCATTGTAAAGATCTTGGAAGACCTTTTAATCAATGCAATGGAGGGGGCGGATGTGAGTGATCTCAAACGTAGGGGTCTGCTACTGTACCAGGTAGCTCCTAACATCGCTCTGTAGAGAATAGGTAGTGAGTATATTGCTTGATTAAGATAGATCAACCCTGATCTACTAAACCTGTGGAGGTTCAGCAAAAGAGCAAGCTTTCCTTCCATCAAATCTCAATCTATGATGATCCTCATCTACTCTTCCTGTGAGTCAAGGAACTTCCATGGTACTATGAAAGCTAATCACTATCTCAGAAATGCATCATTGAGATGTATTGCCTCTCTTGCATCAACAAAATGCATCTCCAATGCGTCCCATTATTAAATCTCAGGTGCATAGATCTTGGGCATATACCTGTTCTTCCCCATGTCCAAGTCCTTTGCAACACCCATTACCCCACCCACTCATGCATCAAAGGTACAAAGCTTTATGTTACACCACTCAACATGTAATCTCTGATTTATACTCCCTAGATGCCTTCTGAATGGACCATACCAGAGCAAAAAGCCTTCCTCACAGAAGAGCTTGTCATGTTCAAACATACATATTGGTGGCAAGCATTATATCAAGCATTGGCTGACTCTCTTCCACAAATGGTCAGAGAAGTGGCCAGAATGTTTGACCACACTGCCAGGTATTCCTGACGATGCTGATCTCTCTGATGAGCAAAAGAAGACCCTGACCACGGCCATTTTGAAGCATCAAAGACAGTTGCGTGCTTGGATGCACTGGCATGCAGGGGCTGGCCAGAGCCGCTCTGTCAATAGCAAGACTGTGAGTGTTGTTAATACTCTCCTGAAGCCCAAGATGTGCATCAAAAAGCCTTGGGAGATCTACTCAAAGCGCTACTTCTTGACCTGCATCCAGCCTGCTATCCCAGCCGGCACCCCAATTGCCCAAGTCAACAAGAAAATCTGTCAACTCTTTGAGGATGAGTCAGCTGAAATCAAGGAAGAAATTCATGCACTCTACAAACAGCAAAAGCAAGTCCTTGAGTGGCAGAGGAGCCATGATAAGGGAGGCAAGTCTGATGAGTCTGATAACAGCCAGGAAGATGTCAAGTTAGATTCCTCAGTTGTTCATAGATAGGGAGTCCAGCATTGTACTAACTTTGATCTGCACTGACGCTTTCACCCCTGGACAGTAACATCCAACAGTGCAGTGCTGCTCTTCAGCAAATCCTAGAGCACCTAAGTGTGCAAACCAATGGATGGAGCTTTACAGTCTTGATGGGTGTTACAATTTCTTTCTCTTCCCTTGTATTAGTCTCAACGTTATCTTGGTTCTCGCTAACATGTATTACTAATCCTGATCCCCTTTGGGATATAGGATCTCACCTTCCCATTGGAAGATCATACTAGTGGTACGACTTCCCAACCACTATTTTGATTGGCTCTTAAACATTGTACGATTTCTTGACTTCTGCTTTCGTCTTGGTCCGTGCACAAAATCCCCGCCTATTTAAACTGGTACAACTACTGCCTTGATTCCTTACACTAGTTCTCTTCAACCTACTAGCCTCTACTCTGTACCTGGTCTCACTCAATCTATAAACTGCATCGTAGCTTGACCTTGTCATGTCCTAAGCAACTCCGGTTGACTTAGTTTAAAGACTTTCTTGGTCGACTTACAAACATAAGTGACACCCTCGCCAAAGCACTGTCTTTGGGTTTCATCCGTCTCATTGACTCTTTATTGAGCGACGCTCGAGCAATCACTTGAATTGCAACTCGTGGAAACCAAGGCAGTCTCCTCGATGCCTTCCTCGTTATAAACTTAGTTTCCCTCAATGGAGACTTGAACACTGAAACCACCCTCCTCAGGGAAGCCTACGTCGTCCTCGTCTTTAGAGGTAGTATATGTCCAACGATGTAACAATAGAACTAGCATACCTACGAAGCGACCACCGCGTGCGTCTCCACCATTTCTCTACCACCTCGAAGTACCGGCTCCCTGTGGAGCCTTAGCTCTTGCCCTCAACCCCCGGCTGTTATACCGGAGGAGTCCTCTAGTTCATCATGATCGCTATCTGACGAAGAACCTGACATCCCCATTACCACTACTGCGGAACAAACCGAAGTAGCAGACCTCACTCTCGACTTATCCCAAACCGTCACTTTACCCTCTGCCCTGTCGTCCCCAACTCCTATCGCACTTCTCCCTCTCCACCCTTCTGTCCCAGAACCATCCTCGATCTCCTCTCGAATATATATATCGACCTTATTTCCGAACCCTCCTAGTCCTCCTCCTATCCCTCCCTCAACTTCTTCCATGGCTACTGCAGCCAAACCAACCGAGCTTCGTCTCAGGGCCCCCGAACCCTTTGACGGAAGCTACGCCAAAGCCATACCCTGGCTAGACTCCGTACGATTTTATCTAGCAGTAAACATTCAAGTATATGACAACGACGGTAAACAAGTAGCCTTTGCCCTGTCACATATGACCAAAGGATCTGCTCTCACTTGGGCATCTACCTTTCGAGCAAAAGCCATCTCAGGAGCCACCATCTCCATAGGGACGTGGGACGAATTTGAAACAGCCTTTAAAAAGGCATTCAAACACCACGACACTCAAGGGAACACCATCTCTTGGCTTGCCACTACCCGAATGAACCCTACGGGAAAAAGAGGAGTATACTTCCCTACTTTAACTGATTACATTGCCCAATTCCAGAACAATGTGGCACTCGCCCAAGTAACAGAGGACACGGTCCTAATCGGATACTTCGCCGCAGGAATTCCCCCACCTCTGATGAGACGAGTCTATACTATGGAAAAGACCCCCGAGACGATAGACGAATGGTACGAGAAAGTAACCCACTTCTAAACCCAGTTTGAATGAAGTGACAAAATCACTTTTCACTGTCCAAAACCCACCTTCACATCATACAAACCCATTTCCTGATCCACCCCCTCTCGAGACCCGAATGCGATGGACATAGACGCCATCAAAGTTACCCGCTTAACCCCTGAAGAAAAAGCCCGATGCATTAGAGAAAACCTATGCTTCAGATGTAGGCAATCGGGACATGGCAGCCGCAACTGTCTGAACTTCAAGAACAATAAAGTGAGAACTCTACCTCCAATCCCTCAGGTAAGAAAAGTCGAAGAAACTATGGCTAAGGTGGAAGAAGAAGACGAGGAAACCGTACAAAGAGTCTGGTTCATGTTTAACGAGGATTTTTGAAATTAGGTACCTGATCGACGCAGGTACCTAAGGAAACAAGTACCCGTCTTGTAAAAGTATCTGCTACCAAATCTATGAAGCTACCCGTGCAGATACTTGTACCAGACCGAAATCTTAAAGCCGTCGAAACCCAAGCCCTTGTCAATAGCGGGGCAGATATCTCTTGCATAGATTGGGGATTCGTAAAGAAGCACAAACTCCCCATCGCCTGTCTTGATCACCCCCTCGTCATATGAAACGTAGATCAAACAAGGAACAAAGAAGGGGACATCAAATTCACTACAACCCTATTCCTCGACGTAGGAGGCATAGCCCTCAAACACACCTTTTTCGTCATGAATTGCAGGAGAGAAAATGTGATCCTAGGAATGCCATGGCTCAAAGAAGTAAACCCCTCCATCAACTGGGTGGAACAAACCCTCGTTGTTACGGAAAGCCAAGATCAGTCCAAAGAACTCTTCGCCCTCCACAAACACAACTATCACCAAAATAATGAAAAGCTCCGACCTCCCCCTGATCAAGTATACATGCAACACACCAATGCCCTCTATGATTACTTAGGCTATGATACCCCCGATGACTTCCTTGTCAAAGCTATCACCGCTGACCTGCACGAAAATCATAACATGCTGAGTCATGTACATATCCTATGACCAAGCCCTTCTGGCTATAAATAGCCAATACCATATGCTATCATCCCCCCAAGTTTTGTTTGATCACCATCATCCGTTCCTGAGATATTCACAAATCTCTGAGAACCACTCCAGAACAACTACTAGTATTATGATCGCTAATTAGACTAGCAAATTTTGTGTAGTAGGCACA
>JBBPOB010001251.1:0-10270 GCA_038091275.1 Tylopilus subfusipes
ACAGAGGTTCTCATGAATCAAGGACAGCCCTCGGAAATCCGAACCCTTTTTACCTCTAGATCAATCGCGACCCAAGGCTGGACTGACTTGGTGCATGTCTGGCTGTACCATCGCCTCCTCGTGGTGAACGTTGGGAACTCCCCGGCGGATTGGGAATCGTATGGGGGTCTTGTGATCATGGATATTGATACCTTGCGTCAGTACTGCATCCCAGCTTCGACTGATGACCCGGTACGTAATTGTTATACTCACCGCCGATCACCTTTGTCTTAACCAACCATGTACACCAGGCGTTTGATCCGACGCATACCTTGGTGTTTTTCTTCGCCACCAAGACGCATCTAGTCAAGGTTGTAGAATTCAGCACCATCTACAAGGTCCGATTTAAGTGGGAATGCTTCCCCTTACCGGCTGCCCACGAGACACCCGATAGCGATGTTCTCTATCCTTCCCACCAAAGTCGAGTGTCTTACGGTCCGAAGCTACGCGAATGCGTCGTGATCCACGAATCGCCTCTCGATCCGGAGACCGGGAGGACATCGTTTTCCCTATTCGGATTGAACGAGTTCTCGGACAATAGCAGACTGGAAATCATAGAGGTCTGCCTGGAACCCGACGGGAACATCTCGTTTAAGGGCTTTGGATTCGCCACATATCTCGTGACGTCTTACTGCATCGGGTGGAGTAGACAGCTTGGGTGCGGTGTAGGCATCAGGACGAACAAACAGCCCCTCGTGTTTGCGCTCGACTATCGCGCACCAGGCTCCATCCTCTTCAAGTATTCTTTGCTTGATCGTCGATTCCCTGGGAGCGAACTCCTTGGTTTGGATACCTTTGGAGGCACGGCGTTTTTCTCTCGTCGGTCAAGTCAAGACACGTCAGTTGAAATGGTTGATTTCGTCCGTGACGTGAAGAAAGTGGAGGGACGCCAGGTAAGTCTCTGAGAACGTTCGCTGTATCAATTTGCTGATGCTTTTCCACGCAGTCGAGGTACACCCTGGATAATCAGATGAAGGTAGTATGTAGGTGTGGTGAGTGTTACCTGTCGGGTTCATGAATGGTGGTTGGCATAGATTGTTATCGGAGTGTTGAAGATATCGTACGTTGTCTTCCCGAAGTTGGAAAAACGATGTCCTTTTTTCGTCGGATCAAACGAGTAGTGCAGTGAGATGCTTAATGAGGACGGTTATCCGTTCATGTTTGCGATCAACTACCATGGGCTAGTCATATGTTCGTTCAAGTATTTTATGGTTGAATACAGGATCAGAGTTGCCTCCTTGCTTTGGATTCCTTATGAGGCACAGTATTTTTTCTCATCGAGCAGCTACGATACGTTTCTGGACATTGTAAACTCACCGTGAGCCGAAAGCGAATGTACTTCATCTAGTGGTTCGCCAGAAACGTTCACTCGGACGAGATTGATTGCGGCCTCTAATACTCTTATCGACCGATCAGTCACACATAACATCATGGGTAATTTCTGTGCAATGCTTCTGAGCCTGAGTTTGAATTGACAAATTTCTTTCCTCCACCGACCGAGTGATACCGTACACCGACAGGATGAAAAGCGCCTCGTGTCACAAGGGGGACCTTTCCTGTCGAGCGTAGTTAGCGCATGGACGACGGGCGTCTGAAGGACCAACATGTATATACGCGAGTTATCTCTTCTTGCTGCCATTTGCGGCGCTGCCACTGCCATTCGAAGTCTGTGCGCTCGCATTTGCGCAAGCCTGACGTAGACCCTTGTCAACGACCTTGCTTGAGTTCAGCTTACTAGCGAATTACTCACTGTGGAGAACTGGGGCTGTGACCAGGCAGTGTAGCTTGAGTGACTGGACATGGAGATCGAGTATGACGCTTAGTGCGAGGTTAGGTGGGGTGAATGCAGAACTTGACGAGAAGATTAGCGACTTTATGTGGCGTAGCGACGCCGCAGTCGGACATCAATGCATCACCGGTCACCGAAAGTGTGCTGGCTGCGATCTTGCACCGCCAGGGAGAATGAGACCCCGTGGTTAATGAAACGGCTGATAAGGTGGGATAAAGTCAGCTGACCCCCTCAATGAGGGATGAACACAGACTCATCCACGTTCGAGGATGTAGGGTTTGTTCCCAATTCTGAAATGTTAGTATCAGGCCAGATTTACCTGGGCGCTATAATTGCTCGAATGACTGCAGTCTATTAAGGGTTGAAATCAGCATGCAAACATCGCCAGTGCCCAACATCCGTGGACGGTCCTTCCAAGCTGTCACACTGCAACTTCCCAGTCCACCAGGAAATGAGCAATTGAAGTTGCTGGCTGACGAGATTTGATTACATAAACAAGAAGCCATGCAGTGACGTCTACTATACCGACTCGGAGGACTGAGACTCGACAACGATGGAGTATTTCCACAGCCCACTGGCACATGTTTGCACGCAACATGCGATCGCAATCTGTGGTCGACTATTCATAACAGAGTACAAGTTGCGACGCCAAAACAATATTGACTGGAGGTAACAAATTTGATAGCAGTCACAGAGCGAGCAAAGCAATGGAAAGCGGGAATATGCGAAAACTAGGCACCGATATGTACATAGAGAATCTTTTGATCGAATGGCACATCCACAGATCTCATCGTCCTATTCAGCGCAAGCGCCGCCCGGGTATGATCTAATCGACCAGACTCGTCAACCATATGTTTATAAAACGTCGACGTAATCTTGTTCGTCGCACCATCGTCTACCGCCCACATCGTGCCAATCACAGACCGGAATCCGATGAACTGCATCGCCGCTGCAAGGTGGATCACCTCGTCTGGACTCTCTTTGTCTCCGGCAGTCGTATGACACGCAGAGAGGTATGCAAATTCGGGGTTCTTCAATTCGCACCTGATGATCCGTTGAATCGTAAAGTGTCCGTCGTGAAGGGCGAACGCAGACTCGAACGGTCGGGTCGGATTCGGGAGACCATGGCACGCAAGGTGCACCCATTCATTCCTTCCAAACTCTTCGACGACCCTAGAAATGCAGGATTCCATTCCATCTATTCGCGCGAAAGTGGCGCGTCCGGCGACGCACTGGCCAATGTTATCCAGCTCTGCACTTACGGAAGGTAATTCGTTCTCACCCATGGCTTTGGCTTGACCGATGGCGATGAATCGTTTACTTTGAGCGGCAGAATTAGACGAATTGTGCCGCCTAGCGCGAACGAGGGCGGTGAGCGTTGGCGTGTAGGACGAGATGTAGAGGTCAGCGAGGTTCCGTTGGCCTTTCCTATATGGACCAGTAGCGTGCAAAGGTAACAGGGAGAATTCGGCAGTGGGGCACCACCATATGCGTGATCGAGGTGGAAGGGTAGTCTGGAGGAGCTTGACAATGGGGGAAACGATCTGATCCCAAACTTTGCGTAGGAGGCACGCTAGCTCTCTCATCATGTCCGCTTTCTTTGCGCGCTCAGCCAATGTGCGGAGCTCGGTGGACAAGTCCCGAACACTGTCTTGCGTGATCTGCAATGGAATATGAACGGGATCTCGATCTTTGAAGACAATGAGCACGTCACGAGAGTACTTGCTCGCATTCAGGATGATAACAGGACCCCAACGGGCAGCACGTTGGAGATCTGAGAAGAGGGAGGGAAGAAGGAAACGAGAGAGACCAGGCAATTCGCGAATATTAGTCACGACTTCCTGCATCTTCAGGTTGAGCTGCCACAGCCGTTCATGCTGATCCGCGCCCAGCGTATTAAGCACATTGCGGATATGGAGGGCCAGCTGCGTGAACTTGACCGCCAATTTCCTTCCTGCTGGGCCAGATTCCATGACAGGGTGGAGCGGGGAATGGAGGCGTGTAAGCTGGGTCCAAAATACACTCCGGCCTTGTTCGAGAAGCTCAACTGCACGGGTAGGAGCACTGTCGCGAAGACATGCTGAGAACGCATCTACAGCAAGTGACGAAGCGAGCTCCTTGAGGACGGCATGATGTTGGGGCAAGGATGGCAGAGTGGCAAGATGTTGAATAAGGAGTCGAAGGGCGGTTTCGTATGCTAGAAGTAGCGTGGGATGCTGGAAGTCCTCAGCCACATTTATCCACGTTCTAGCGGCAGAAATATCTGCTGAGGACACGGGTTGGGACACATGGGCCAATTGAGCGTAGATATTGAACAGTTCTTCTTGATCCTTCAGGCTCCCTAATTGAGTGAAGCGAGTACGGAGATAACGTGCAAGGTTGTCTAAGGAACGCGATCGATCAGGATGGCCTCTCGGGCAAAGGTCAAGCACTTCTCGGCAGAGGACAATGGCCTCCTCGAGATCCTGCATGGACCCGAGCTGCTTGTAACGAGAGGAAAGATGAACCGCAAGGTTGTTCAAAGACTGGCTGCGATTGGGGTGGCCTCTCGGGAGAAGGTCCAGTGCTTCTCGGTGGAGGACAATGGCGTCCTCGAGATCCTGCATGGACCCGAGCTGGTTGTAACGAGAGGAAAGATCAACCGCAAGGTTGTTCAAAGACTGGTTGCGATTGGGGTGGCCTCTCGGGAGAAGGTCAAGCGCTTCTCGGTCGAGGTCAATGGCCTCCTCGAGATCTTGCATGGACCCGAGCTGGTTGTAACGAGAAGAAAGATCAACCGCAAGGTTGTTCAAAGAGTTGCTGCGATCTGGGTGGCCTCTCGGGCGGAGGTCTAGTGCTTCTCGGTCTAGGACAATGGCCTCCTCGAGATCCTGCATGGACCCGAGCTGCTTGTAACGAGAGGAAAGATCGACCGCAAGGTTGTTCAAAGAGCTGCTGTGATCGGGGTGGCCTCTTGGGCGAAGGTCCAGCGCTTCTCGGTCGAGGATAATGGCCTCCTCGAGATCCTGCATGGACCCAAGCTGGCTGTAACGAGAGGAAAGATCAACCGCAAGGTTGTTCAAAGAGCTGCTGCGATCGGGGTGGCCTCTCGGGTAAAGATCCAGCACTTCTCGGTCGAGGACAATGGCCTCTTCGAGGTCCTTTGTCGCTCCAAGCTGTTCATAACGAGCATGGAGGTGACTTGCGAGCGAACTCAATGTGGCAGATCGCTCGCAGTGGCCCAACGGGCAAAGTCCCAGAGCTTCACGGCCAAGCTCGATCGCCTCTTCGATGTAACTCGTTTCTCCTTCCTGCTCAAATTTGACGAAGAGAGCTCTTGCCTGGGAGCGCAACTGTGAGACTGATAGGCACGTCATTTCATCGGCTTCCATGTAGACAAAAGGATTCCCTACCTTTTGAACTCATCCTGGCTCACCGCACTCGCTGGAACACGGTGGTTTGGGGGAAACGTTGGTATGCTGTGCGCGTGGATGCTGAGCCACGACCGAAAAGGTAACGATACACAGCTTTCACGCGTCAATGATGCCGTACGCTCTCGTGCTAACATTCCATTAGTTCCCTGCGTAGTCTGATTCTAGTTCTGCTTAGCCTGAGGCAGCATATATCAAGTTCCACTCGCTTACCGATCTTGGTTGTGTCGGTTGCCAAACTGTATTGGCTCTACCATGGCCGCAGGTCGCATTCAACGTTCTTCGAGAAGTGATGGGTCGCCGAAGGACGTCCCTTTTCTGTTCCTTCCTGTTTTGTTTTAGTCCCACTTTCACTCGCTTGTCAGCTTTGGAAACTGATCCATGATGGTTACGTGAGTTGTCCAAAATTCGACGAAAACTGGGGAAAGCAACGGAGGGG
The DNA here is from genome assembly GCA_038091275.1 of Tylopilus subfusipes. NCBI lineage: Eukaryota > Fungi > Basidiomycota > Agaricomycetes > Boletales > Boletaceae > Tylopilus > Tylopilus subfusipes. Next base: position 5,678 of record JBBPOB010001251.1, read on the forward strand.
ATGCACTTACCACGCACCAAATGCACTCCTAACCACCGTGGCCATAGCCGAGTCCTCAGAAGGTAGTCCTGACGAAAGTACTCGATTGCAGAGACCTGTGCTTCTGCTCACATCCGGAGGAAGTATGGTCAGCCTCCGTTCGTCGACTGCGAGCAATCCACGGACTGGAATTGTCCCGAAGACATCCAACAGCGCATTGATGCGCAAATACATGGGGATCGATGGTCAGCAAAAGCCCATTCACCTCTTCGGAAGGTTACCTGTATTCTGCCACTTTGTTGAAGTTACCCATTCTTCCTTCATCACATCCGATTGCCATCGCAAACCACTGTAGGATGTCGAACAGCCACATGGAATGTCTTGCCAATGTTTTTAGCGTCTTCGCTTGTCGAAGCAAACAAGTCGAACACTAGTTGCATGTCGTCGAAAATCGAATGGTGTGACCTGCTTCATGGCCCTGGGCAGGAATGGGGAGTCTTTGATGATCCGAGCGCAACGCGAAAACAGGCATAGGATTCTGCTCGTCCATTACGTCAGAACACCTGTACACCTTAGGGGAGGTCGGTTTTGCATGCTCGCAGGCCGCAGTGGAGGGGGGAGAGGAGTATTTTGTCCATGGCCCACGAACAGGGTACCTGGGGTGGGTGGCGACTGCTGCGTTGCGTTCAGGAGTGGCGCAACAATGGGTTCCGGCTCGTTGACACTGATTGTGCTGGGTGCGCGCCCTGTTTTGATCACCGGAGCATCGTTCCAACCCCCGTTTTGTGCGCGTGAAGGTGGTGCATTTGAAACAGGAGGTCGGATAGGTGGTACAATCTCGGGACCACTGCGGATGGGTGGCTTGACGAGGGGATGAGGGGATGCATATGAGCCGGACCCAGTAACCGTCGGCTGAGTGGGCTGATATCCGGATGGGCTGGTGTATGTGTGGGGTGTTGAGGAACGTACAATCCACTTTGCATCGAAATCGCAGGGACCGAGGGCTGGTAGATGGGAGAAGCCGCTATTGGGGGGGCGCTGCTGTTAGGAACAGCATCATGGCTTGAACTCGAGACACGAGACCCATGTCCAAGCAAGACCAGTAGCTGCTCGCGCACCGCAGCAAAGTTCAACGCAGAGCCCGTATACGCATCTGGTATTAGCTTCAGGTACTCGACAACCTCCTTGATAAGACCTTGCGCAACCAGCATCTCGGCATACTCGAAATGCCTGTCATAGAGCGCTGCGAGTTTGTAAGTTTTGATCGCGCCATCCGTAACCTCGGTGGCCACAGAAAGATCTCCGTCCACATACTTGACAGCCCCACGGAAGACAGTGACCTTCTCGATAAACGTCTGCAAGGCATGTGCGTAAGTTGCATAACGCGGGGTGGACTCGGGGGGAGTCAAGGGCTTTGACTTGATGTGCATTCTCCTCAGCCAGTTCTTAGACGTCCAGTTTCGAGGGTCAGCATGGCTAACTTCCTCAGCTCCAACGCATTCGCAATGTTGTCTTCCGAACCTTCTCGTCTCTCTGCACAGAGAACCCCAACTTGAAATTCGAGTCGTGCTCCAAGCTGCTCGCGAGCGTGCAGAGGACAACAAAGACTTCTGCCCATTCAGTCAGATCGGTATTTTGCACGACGACGTCGAGATTGTTGGTAACGATGCCCTGGAAGAGGCGAAGGTAAGGGTGTTCGGCACTCTGTCGCTCAAAGTACGCTTTTCTGAGAGGGTTGCGAGAGGTCGTCACCTCCCTTGATGGCGAGGAGGAGAGCGTCGGCGTAACGCTCTGCCGAGAGAGTTCCAAAGCGCTGAAAATGGCACAGAAGAGGTCAACGAGGTGCAACATCGACAGAGATGAGAGTAAAGCGAACTCTTGAAACTTCCGGTCAAGTCACGCTGCACTGGATTGTGTAGAAACAACGGCATGGGCTTAGGAAAAAGCAACTTCCGGTTACTTTAAGGCCGAAAAGTAGGAGAATTGGTATCCGTTTGTATCTTGCTCGTTGTCGTTGAGCTTTGGAGGTTTCAGTGCTCGAAAATTGAATGATGGAGGTACTGTATTTGACTAATAATGGGACTCGGAGGAAGAATCCACGTCGCACCGTCGCGGTGTCCACTAATTTCCCGAGTAGTGGTGGACAAGGCCAAATTGTACTAGCATCAACGCCGTTGACGACTATCCCAGCGCCGTCTACATCTTCCCCAGTTCATAAGTCTGGGCTGGCCGGATCCACATCAATGTCCCCAATGTGATCCGCAACACCCAAACTATATTGCAGGATTTCGAAGCATCTGAATCTCGCCACTAATTTGTGTCCAAGATGAATCCTAATCCATTTCCTGAGCGACATGAATCAGCCCCTTCCACTTTACAGGACGCAGCCCCGGCGGGCGGCAACGGTGACAAGGTCGCATTTGACAGACGCACCAGTCCGTGTTCTCTTTCCCCTTGCTATGTCATGTCCCACCCCGACTGACCACCCAGTCGGCCAACACCGAGCACCGTCATGGTACCTGCGGTGTACGATGTTCCACGGGTGATAGAAACTTGACCATGGCACCCGCAACATGGCAAATTGGGCAATGTCTACTTAGACGTTACTTGTTTCCAGCGCAAGTCGTGCCATTCTTCATTTACACCTTCAGTGGCGTGAGCATACGAGACAATGGCAACATTCTGTACCGGACCGTGTTGCGGCTCGGGTGATGTGACTTCCGCGGTGAGAACTTCTTGCTGACCACCTTGCCTAACTGACCACGTACGCCAGGCATTTTTTTAAATGAATATTGCTTGTCTTTCTTCGCTACCGAAACGCACTTGGTCAAGGTCATCCATTGACAGTCCAATGATGGTTCCTACAACGTGGGATTTCAGATGCAAAGCTTCCCTCTACTGACTGCATGTGACCCGAAAGCGATGTTCTCTACCCTTTGCGCCCGAGTCGAGTCGATGATGACCTGGAGCTATGCGAATGCCACAAATCACCCAGATTCCGGGACAGGGAAGATGCCATTAACTCTATTCGGATGAACCAAATCTCCGTACGCCGGTGCACTTGAGGTCATGGAGGGTTGCCTAGCACCTGATGGAAGTGTTTCGTTGATGCATCAATGAGATTTCATATCGCTAATGGTGTCTTTCTGCTCCGTTCCGTCTGGCATTCTATTGATCATTGCAGCATGTTCGCCAGGAGACGATAAACGTGGTATTACCACATCGCTGGAAGATATGGCTCTGTGCACGATGTTAGGTGCATTGAACACGACGTACTCGACCCAAGCATCTGACCAGGTTAGCTGTCTAGTTACCTATGAGATAATGGGTGCTTTCCACCCGTTATGCATCCTCAATTACTACGGGCAGCGGCGAGACGATTCTCAGCGTCTCAGCGAGCTTGTGCCCACAATTCGTAATTTCTTTCTTCCAAAAACTCAGAGATATGTACTGTACACCGATAGGATCACTGAAATACTACACGTCACAAGGGAAATTGCCTGTCAAGTGTACTAGTCAGCACACACTGAGTGACGATACGTTCTGAGATCTGAATGTTGAACGACGAACATGATGCACCGTGCACGGCTCTGGCGCATTACTTCTTCTGGCTGGCCTTTTCAGTGTTGCCGCTTCCACCGGAAGTTTGAGCGTGTTCACGGCGGTCTGCGGTGCTCTGAGCACGCGCCTTGAAATCTGCATTGGTATTTGTCCGATCCTGCACCCCATGTCAGCAACTCACATAAGGATACCAATACAATACTCACTGCATGGGACTGGATGCGTGCGGCAGCCGTCTTATCCATGGGAGTTTTTTTATTGGTCATGGGTGCTAAGGTGGGATCGAGTATGATGGCTGGCGTGAGGATAAGTGCAGGAACAAGTGAAGATTTTATATCTTGCACTTCGGCATTTGCCAACGCTGTGATTGCTGCGATCTTGCGCCAATAACGGTCAGCATAATTTCTGGTGGTGAAAAGACGGCTAGAGAAGGTAGTATAATCTCCGCCGACCTCTTGATCAAGACGAACGCAGATCATTGAACGTACGTATATATTCAAATTCCTATACAGATACGCCTTATCTTGTAAGTTGCAGCTGCGGATGAATCCACGTTAGAAGAGCAATTCGGACGGTGTCTTTACTGCTGCGCCTTTTGGGACCCCGAGTTGTTGGTGCCATACCGGATTCAGGTTGGCGCTTGGCATGTGGGCTCGGTTTCACCGTGTCGGAAATACGCATACAGATAGCAACAATGGAGGGGGAAGAGAGAATGAGAGGTAAAGAAAGTGTCGTCAAGTCGTCAGGAAACGTTCAGTCCAAGTTTTTCGATACCCTGACGAGCTCGCAGAGCGGCGACTTGGAGCCATGTAGAGAACACCTGGTTGGGGTTTGTGGGTATGAAAGCGAAATAGCCTATGGAAACAAAGTAGACAGATGATGTCCTAGAGCCAACGGATAGGTGGGTATTTGGTTCGTGCAACGCCGAGGATATCCGAGTTGATAAAGGCGCGAAGCTGAGAGTAAGACCTAGTCAGCGGAGGCGCTCCAACGAACCAGCTGGTTGTAGTATTTCACCAGTTTATGCCCATACTTGGCCTAATCCCTCCCCCT
>JBBPOB010001252.1:0-10269 GCA_038091275.1 Tylopilus subfusipes
CTGTGACTGATTTATTGCACACCTGTAGAAGTATACTACAGAATGTAAGTATAAAGTATGAATGATAAACAGGCTGATCTCACCTCAGTACGAGACGGAGTCTGTGACTGAGGTAGAGATGCGTCGATGCTAAGGTTATCTACCCGAGATTATGTAATACGGAAGTAGCCGGGTCCGTTTGAATGTGCGGTGCACGAACACGATGAACAAAATACAACATGAACGGGTTGCCTTCTTTCGAACCATCCCCTTGCAAGACAGAAACGCGTACACAGGTTGTGCCGTTAGACCATGCGTTCTTTGTGTCAGCGTCGAATGACAGGAGCGTCGAGATTTGGGACACGGTGGTGTTGAGGTGTTAGATGTCCAGATCCTGAGTCGTGCGGACAAGACGTCTTTGATGGATGGCGTGTGGTGCAGTTCTGATCGCCACGAAACGCGTCGATGGCACAATTACGCATTCGACCAGGGGTTACAAGGAGTGGGCAGGCCCTTGAACTGCTCTAGTACATGCCCGACGATCTCAGTGATGTTATCAGCTACATGACGTGCATCAATGCTAACTTTGAGAGAGAGGATCCGAGTCATACAAGCATGCTCAGGCGCCACAAACCTGCATCGACGGGTCAAACATAGTCAGTTTCGATGAGACAATTGACTGAGGAAACGAATACTGCACCTTGAGTTGACATAGGAATGAATAAGTTACGATCGTGCTTCTGCAGCGACAAGGGGTGTGCTCAACCTGGACGATAAGATTAGACTGTAGTTACTGACAGAAAACAAAACACCATCACCTCATTTGCGGCCAAGGCTCAGAAAGTGGCGACTCGAAGACAACCATGCGATTCAGCACCTCCCACATCATCGGGCATTGAAGTGGGTCATTACTCATCAACTCCTTCGAGATATCGACGAGGAATGCGGTTTGCATAGATGGTCCACAAAGACAACACAACTCTTGCAGTGTCTTCCCACATGACCATAGGTCTGCACGAATCGCATCGTACTCGTCTCCCGCGAAGACTTCGGGTGCCATATACTCCTCCGTACCAACCATGTCGCGATTTTTTCTCCCAGCACCATCGACGGATATCGCGATGCTGAAGTCGATGATCGAAAGACGGCCCCCACCGGGGGGAATGAGCACGTTTGCAGGTTTGATATCCCGATGTGCAACACCATGTCGGTGCATGAACGCCACCCCTTCGACGAGCTGTGTAGCAGCAGACCATACATGTTCGTCGGGTCGCCAAAGAGCGGTGAGGTGACCTCCACCTGATGACATGTATACAACAAACCCTCCCGAGTTGCAAGTCCAGACCCGCACGCCGGCAATGGTATGGTTGTCGGCAGCATCAATCCTTGCCATATACTGCAAAATCTCCACCTCCCGCCGTCGCTGGGTAATTTTGAGAAACCCTCGATCAAATTCATTGGACCTGCGAGATATCATCGCCACATGTTCGAACTACGGTAACCAACGTGAGCGAGGGATATATCAAGAAGAGAGCCGCGCACCCCAAAGAGCACCATATCGACTCTGTATCCCATGTTGTCTAGGCACTCCACCAACTCAGGATCATCTGTGAAGGGATTCTGCCGTGCGCCTTCAACATGCTCGCGATGATCTTCTTGTATAGATTGCATCGAGTTTACCGTACCAGTCCGTTTTGTGGCTTCTCTTTGAGCGGTTAAAGAAGGAAGGTCACGAGCAACTTGCTCGATTGCCGTTAGGTCGCCTTTCTTTGTATCATCTAGGTTCTGCAACAACACTTCCATTTTCCCCTGGAGGTTGAACATTTCTCTGAGGAAGTCTAGCGCCTTATCAGATTCGAGAAGATTAAAATCGGTCTGCGCAATCGAGACCTGGTAATGTTGTCATTTTTTTTGGCCGAGACAATGGAAATTTGGAACCAAACCTTGCCGTCCAAAGCCGTCTGCATGACGATGTATCGCTCTGCAGTCAAACTTGCTCGAAGATATATAGCCACCACAAAAAAGGGCGTGTGCTGCGAACGGGATTTCTCGAGATGATATCCAACCCGTGCAGCAGCAGTGGCTTGAAGAAGCATGCGCCATCTGTCCTCTTCATTGGCTTCGGAGATAACTTCACATAACATGAATGGGCACAGGAAATCATCCGAGATTACACTGAAATCGCTTTTAGGCTTGGTCTGACACCAATTGGATGGCTGCTCGCGGGTGGCTAGCATGATGGGAAACTTCCAAGGCATATCTCTACGCGAAGATTGAGCAATAATGGTTTATAGGTCGTGCTGTACTCACGCTTTGAAGGCTGTTTTAGAACCTTGTGCTTGACAAGAGAAGAAAGGGGGGACGAAGTAGTGGCTTGAAATGTAGTTGGCTTTAAAGGCAGACGAGGGCTCCTCAGAAACCCGCTTCGTGTCATCCTTGTGGGAACGACGAACAGCAAAGAATGCTACGAATTCACGGGTGTTCCTCACGACGTGTGATCGGGTGTTCGTAGGTGTGAAGTATTTCTCGAAATCGTCGCGATACACGTGTGCTGTCCGGAAGTCGAACCCACCCTGGTCATCACGATCAATCCCAGCGCGCTATCAAGGTGTCAGCGTCACATGTTGGAAAACGATCAATACTCACATAGTAATCGCGTTTCATTGCCAGGAACGATTCGAGATCAGTCATGGCGCCCAGTGTTCGGTGCTCTCCAGGGAGCCAGAAGGAACCACCTTTCAAGTTGTAAATTACGTCGTTCTTCGACCATGATTTGACGCGCTCCAGAGTGATTTGGAGGCTTTCGAACAGTGGCTTGTACTTCCTTTTCTTCAATTCGTTAACAACCCTCTCTTGCTTGGCTTGCAGATATTTCAATGAGCAATGCGTCAGAAAACCAATGAAATCTCACTTTGTGGTCGCTCAGTAACTTCGACAACAACACGCAAAGGAGCGAGAACTGGCAAACCCAGGAAATGGGGCAATAGCGTGACCCCTTGGAGTAGTTCACCGTCACCCGTCTTGTTAAGACTCTCCTGAAGCTCATCCTCTTCTCCAGATATCCTGTATAAGCGTATATGGTGGTCGGCCACGTTTGTAAGACTTGGTTGTACCGCCCTGATGTCGTGTTTGAGTTGACTCATGGTTGCATTCGCTCGGATTGAAACTTGAAAGCTGGCGCCGAGAGTGATGCCTCGTAACCAACAAACGATTGTCAATGATGGCGCATCTGGGGAACAAGAACCAGAATCAATTGCGAGGGCCAGCTTGGATCGCCTCTGCTACATACCCACTATGACATGAATGTGGCGCTTGGGTGGCGGTACCAGGAACACCTCTGATAACTCATCATCCCCCATCTCCAAGAGCTCCCCGTGCTCCAAGAGGATGAATTTGCTGAGCCTCTCTTTATAGGGTCTGGGTAGGGGATCCTTGGGCTTGTAGAGAGGAAGAGTATCTGCATCCATGTCGCGAAAAGCCGCTGGCTTCTTGTTCTTGATGGCTTCTTTGAGAGCTGCGACAGTCTCTGTCTTTGGAATCTTGACCTGAAAGGTGCCTCCAACATCTTGACCACGGACCCAACAGTTGAGCGTGAGTATATCCATGTTGCGGTACAGACGGATGGTTGTCTGAAACGAATGGAGGGAAGGACACATCCGGTCACGGTTACGGTCACCTCACGTGCATCACAAAAATTGCAAAAACATAACATGCCCAAACACGGTGCATTACCGGCGGCTGACCAAAATAGGATGATATGTGTCATCATATACGACTTAGGGGCTATCAACAACACATGTTTTCATTCAACACAAGACATATCAGCTCTATTCAATGTGCCATTCCATCTAGCATAAACACGAGCAGAGATGAGAGATCCGTGTATGCTAATATAAGGTCTGTAACCCATATCAGAGTGCGCCATACCCTTCCATACTGTAAATGTCATCCTCATTGTTCTCTTCCTCAGTGTCCAAGCCATCGTCATCTCCCTCAGCAACACCATGCTCACCCTCATCATCTTCCATGTCCATCATTACTTCATCCCACTCTAGCTGCCCTTCATCCTCCTCCTCATCTTCATCCTCCTCGTCATCAGGTTTTTCTTCATCCACCTTTTCTCCACCCTCCAACTCATCCATCATGTCATCAGAACCAGTGGTTTTTACTCCACCATCTCCACTCCTTCTCAAGCGACAATCATGCTCCAAGAATTTGTTCCAACCCTGCGTCACCTTATGTCCAATTCCACTGCCTTGGAAACACATAAACATATCACAATCAACAAACCTAAGTAGTTGGGCTCAGTGATGTCACAGTATTGTGCATATACTTAGAAATACTTACATATTAATGTAGTAGTAATTCCAGTCCTCTCCATCGAGTGTGCCATCCACTTTGTGACGAGCCTTTAAGGGACCAAGCAGCTCATCAGTTGAACCAAATGCAAATGCAGGAATAAGCTGCACCCCACGGATGATGTTATTAGGGTCTATGAACCCAAAAGGCTCTGTCGAACCACCTTGATCGATAAACTGGAGTTGATGTAATCGCTTCTTGCCCCATTCCGATGGGTAATTCATGTTGCGCCCAAACCACTGAACAAACAGCACATTCATCTAAGTGGGTTGTGAGAACGAGGAGTATATGTTCTCACATACCTGCACAAAGACATGAAAAATGTGAATTATGTGTGCATACCAATATGGATGAGCTTTCTCGTCCTCGTGTGACAATACCATGATGTCTGAGTGTCTGAGCGGATTGATTGAGTCTTGGTCACGCCATAGATCGTATGTTGTGTAGTTAATACCAAGTGTGCTGTGGAAGTAAACACGATTGTCCTTGATGTTGATACAGAGCCGGTCTTCATCCAAGAAGTCATACTTGTCACCCTCGTATGCCAAACCGAGCATGTGTGCCAACAAGTGGTCACAGAGATGAGGCAGAAAGTTCTAAACAACTTAACACTGCTGCTCTCAGGCCTTACCAATATCATCAACATAATTCCATGTCCAGCCCACTTGGGCCCACTTGATCCCACTGGCCGAACTTAACACCACTGCTCTCGGGCCCTACCGATACCATCGACCTAGCCCCATGTCCAGTCTACTCGGGCCCACTTGATCCCATCAGCTGAACTTAACACCAGTGCTCTCTGGCCCTACTGATACTACCGACCTTACTCCCTGTCCAGTCCACTCGGGCCCTTTTGATACCATCAGCTGAATATGACACCCACCTCTTTTGGGCCCTATCAATACCATCAACCTAACTCCATCCCCAGTCCTCTTGGGCCCATTTGTTCCCATCGGCAAAACATAATACTACTGCTCTTGGGCTCTACCACTACCATTGACTGAACTTCCTACTTTCTCCACTCGGGCCTGCTTGATACTATTGACCCAACTCAATATACACTGCTCTCGGGCCCTACTGATACCGCCGACTGAACTCTGCACCCACAGCCTTGGGCCCAACATATGGCATCGTGTCAGGGTTCATTTCCTGCCATCAGGCCCTGCGTATGTCCCCCATATTATGCTTCATGGCATTCATGAAAGAATAATCCATATTGACCTGCCTATATCTGGTTAGGCATATGTTAATTTGTTCCGAACATGGCAACATACTGTTCTCCCTTTTGAAAGTCTACCACAGAATGAGGGACAAAGCAGCCATGCTAGGCACAAGCAGTTCCCCTGATCCTGGTGGACTCTAACTTTCCCCGACTCACATTGGCTTGACTCACAGCCCAATGATTATTACAGATGGACTGCTGTTGTCTGATCTGAGCCCAAATATTCCCTTTATGCTTTGCAAAGTGAACTCACATCCTATGGATGATGGGTGGCCTTCAGATAATCTTAATACTGGGGCCAAGAGACCATGTATCCAAGGCCATCCATTAGCCATATTTGTTTGTCTGGACGCTTCTCATGCATGTGCTCTGCCTTGAAATTGCCATCCATGATGAAGGTGCGAGCATACTGCCAGCTCTGAAATGAACCCTGAATCAGCATTGAACACCAGCCGAGCACTTCAGAGTCACTCACTCAGAATACTCGTCCTCTGTGGGTTCACAATTTATGCCGGGTTGGGGGCATGCAGGGCAAAACAAGGCCAGTTCCCCTTTCCTTGGCTGCTGAGAATGGTGTCCGAAACCATTCCATTTCAAAAGCTTGAGAAGTTGCCATTTCCTTGCAACCTGGAGCAATTCATGGTACCAATTCTACAACATGTCAAAGGACATATCTCCCTCGGATAACAACCTACTGGCACCAGGTGTGGAAAAACATTTGATGTTATCTGTCGGAGCTTGCTGAAATAGTTCGATCCTGAGGTCCCACATTCTAAATTGTCTTGAATGAAGTCATTCAGGACATTGAAGGTGAAAACAGTCTTCGGCCGTTGCAGGGTTGCTGGAAATAGCTTGCCATGCAGAAGTTGTAAGTAATTTGGCCCCGACCCTGGGCAGTTGCAATAGTTGATGGTCATAAAGTGAACGCCAGTGGTGTTGATCACTGTGTAATAGTCGCTGTGCTCCAGGGCTGAAGATGGGGTGGAATATATTCCTGATCCATGTCCACCCATTCCGGATTGTTCCTCAGCTGTGGAAGATCCTGCAGAACCTTGCCCAAATGTACTGCCACTGGGCAGGGTTCCCCATCATGTCCGAGATGCAACTCAAACCCTGCCTTTGAATTATTTCACCCCATAGGGTCTTGACAAAACCAGGGCAACCACCTACCAGGTTTAGTGAAGAATCTTCAAAGGAGGAGCCAGTCCACTGTTGAATTCTATGAAGTGGATGCCTCTGATGCTGCTGCCAAGAGTAAAGGGTGCAAAATAATGGCTGACCAAAGCAGTCAAAGCATTTGTAGACTCCATCTCCATCACATTTGGAACACTTCCTAGATTGTGGAGGTGCTTCCAAGTCCAAGAGGGTCTGCAGGAATTCTTCTCTATGAGCTACCCATTTCTTAAGATAGTCATTGGAGGACTGAACACAATTGAAATATGGTAAATGCATGATAAGGAGAGCTGAAAGACAGCAACCTTTTTCTTCTGAGGTCATAAGGGCCTGATATCCTCAAAGTCCATGTAGCTGTCATCACAGCTTTGGAGAATTTGATCAGTTATGCCTTCAAATGCTGAAGCTGCAGGCTTGACTGGAGATGACTTTATAGTTTCTCTCTTGGACCTTGGAGTTAGTTTCTCTGCCAATCTAACAAGTTTGGTTTTGGAACCCCTGGCAGTTTTCTTGGTCACCCAAGTAACATGGGTAACTTTCCCCAGGTTGATCTTTCTCTTGTTGGGATTTCTGGGCATGTTGGACGGTGGAGGGTGTGGTCTCTGACTTACATGACACTCTACACTTTTTGAGAACTTGGATCCAAAACAGGTTCCAGTGATTAGTAAAACCACCTGCCAGTTTCCATATTGGAATCAATGCCCAAATGAGGTACCAGATGCTATCAGACTCAGGCCTCCAATTGGCTCGGATGAAGAGGAAAATAAAGTTTTACTGATTGGCGAAGTACATCTGGCTCTTGTTACGATCAGCCTACTCTTTTCTTCCGTTATACTCATATCTGTTGCATACCAATCCCCTACCACTATATGGGGGATATATACTTCGGAGACCAACTACTTCCTTCTTATCCTTGGTCTGCTCTCTGCTTACTTCATCGAGCTGTAACTAATCCCCAAGCCGTTCACTTCGGACTTCCTATCTTCTCGGAAGGGGATATGACTCATTTTCCTTTAGTCTTGATACGTTCACATCGGACACACACTCCTCTAATCAGTTCTCTCATACTGATTACGTGTTCTCTATTACTCACTTCCGATCGTTCTCCGATGTTCTTCACTGTTCTATGATTACGCGTCCCAATAGTTCAATACTATAAAAGACTCGTAGAACATATTGTATTTTCTCATACTTGATCTTCTGAATTATACGCTTGGTCTCGTATCCTGGTCCGATCGACCAGTCTCCTCGACCTTCGACCCAGCTAGTCCGATTGACTAGAACTTTATCCCTTGTTGGTCCGATTGACCATTACCTTGGTAGTCTGCTCGACTACAAACCCTTGACCCAGTAACTCTGTTCTTGAGGACGCAGTGTCTCTTCGTGAGTACCTCCCTTGAGACAAGAGCAGTTCCTCGAGTGTTTGTCTACCAACGAATGACCAACGTAACAGCTCTGACCTGCCTAAATTGGATCAGTTATTGGACTGCATGCTCTGGATCACTTTTGATTCCATTTCTTGGCTTGCCCAAACAGACTCGATTAGAGTGAATGAATATATGGAGATGTAGGGAGTCATTTTGGAGAGAAAAACTTCTCTTGCCACAATCCCTACTTTGACGCCATGTCTGATACTGAAACTGAGCATTATGCAGCTACTGAGTACCAGCAGACACAGTATGAAGGTTCCAGTGCTGGAACAGAAGATGAAGAAGAGGCTGGTCCATCAGAGTGTCCAGTACCCAAGAGGCATTCAAGTCTGCTGAGCGATGTGCTGAATGTCCTCCAAGCGAGATGGGGAACATGGAAGCAATCGGAAGGAAACAAGAGAAAGAAATGCTGGAGGGAAATTATCAAGGAGCTGAGATCCCTCCTGATGCACCAAGAGATGGGGAAGCCAGATTGGAACTCTCGATTGAAGGTACGTATGTGCATTGAGTGAGGTGACTTTAGGATGATAACAAAGGACTGCAAACATGCCTCACTTGGATGCATAGCCAAGGAAGGGTGAGGGGGGGAAAGGGGATACAGCTCAGCCAGAAATGGAATGCCTGGGCAGTCATCCGAGAGACCCACAAAGCAGAGCTGAAGAAGATTATAGAGGAGAAGTATGGCGCCATGCCCGGGTCTGCCGAAATGTTCTGGTATTATCAACCAATGCTCACGGAGTTCATGGAAAGTTTGATGGAGGAGGAGATGGCAAAGGCAAAAACAACAGCTGAGGAATGGAATAGTACAGGAGCAGCTCTAGAGGCCCAGGCTCGGTACCATTTTACCCTTTGGCCCCTACTCTCTCTTACTACTTTAATGCTTCAGATTTGCTACTAAAGGGGCCGAGAAGGCAATCAGAAGCTTTGCCAAAGAAATGTGGAAGAAGGGAGGTATCTGAATGGTCATTCTTTCAGGTTTCAAGGACCAGGGAGGGGGGAAATATTTTCTCAAGTGTGAGTTCATGTTGGAGATACACCTCTGATACTGGCTGAATCACACAGCCATGACTTCAATGCAGATATTGCAGATGGCCCAGCATTCCGATCCATCGACCAAATTCAGGACAGCTTCAACTGGTTTTTGATGGACTGCTTCAATCCAAGCAAGGAACAAGACCAGGTGATGGGTGAGTCGGATGTGGAAGGGAGCCATGATGGCCCAAAGTCTGAGTTGAGGAAGGATTGGAAGAAGGCCCAAGAGGATCCTGCCAAGAGGGTGATGAAGGCTGATGAAACCATCTGGATCCCTGATTTGAGTGGAGCCACCCAGTCCAAGCTACAAGGGATGGTACGGAGGTTTCTTACAGCTCACTACTGTAGGTGCCCATTTTGAGTTCATGATGCTCCTGATGAATGACACTGTTGATATAGAGAGGGTTTGTAGGCGCCAGAAAGCTTCAGCACTGTTCAAAAAGCTGGCTCAGTATCAGGCCAAGCTATTCCCCTGATCCCACCTACCAAAGGGTTTCAAATTCCCTGATGATCCAAGCCATCTCAAAAGGGAAGAGGCTCTTAAATTCTTAGAGTTCATCCATCGAAGACAAGTCACACATCCAAATGATATATTTGAGTTTCAACATTGGCTGAATACTGCTGGCGACCTCCAACTTCCGATGGACACCTCAGATAAGGAGGAGATGCTGCAGACAAGGAGGACCTTCAGGGGCCGATCGAAAACACCCAAGCCAGGGAGATGGAGCACGAGTAGAACTGACCCCAGTGACAATAGCGAGTCAGATGGGTCAGATTCCAAAAACAAGAAAAATTCAGAGGCAGATGATGAAAGCATACCCTGGTCCAAATCGCCTAGCAGCAACGGCAGTCCAAGAGGGGTCATGGAAAATATAGGCAGGAGAGGCCCCAAGGTGAAAGGTAAAAAAAGGTAGGCCCAACAAAGGAATCCAATGTGGAGGATGAGGATCATGGCTCAAAAAATGAAGATGTGCTGAATGCCGAATTGCCAAGAGACAAAGGCAAGGGGATGGCAGTCTTTAGAAGGCCCCACACCATGACTCCTAGGGTCATGCAGAGACACCAAACTAACCC
>JBBPOB010001253.1:0-10259 GCA_038091275.1 Tylopilus subfusipes
GGGAACCCCAGCAATCTGAGATCTTGGCATGCAATTGTAAGCTGTTGGCCACAACTACCGGTAATGTTTAAGTGTGCAAGGCCATGCCAAGTGCTGACTATGTGGTACATTTCATGCGGATAAAGTCGACACCCATCGGTCACTCTTTGTATGACGTGCATATTGGCAAGGGCTTATAATCTATTATGATGCCTTTGCCAGATCTATATTTCTGTGTGGTGTGGATCACATTTGTAATGCATCAAAAGGCCTTATCGGGAAACCTGGGTTTCCCTGATGCATTAACCTATGTCACAGTCGTGATGATTCTGCGTGTGTATGCAATGTGGAATCAATCTGGGAGAATCCTCAGCATTCTCTTGTTCATTCATGCGTCGCAAACCATTGGCAACACGTCACCTTTGTTTGGGACGGTCTCTACACCAACCCCAATAGCATCTCAGGTACGTCTCATGCTAAATTGGAATTCCCAACAGAATCTCGATCAAATGGCCCTATCTCTTCCTCGCTTCCAGTGACGACCATCAAAGTCCTTAATTTCACATATTGCAATTACTCGTACAACATAACACCCTCCATGGCGACATACAGAGAAATTCCCCGATTTGTTCTCGCGTCCACCCTGCTGATTCTCGCTGTTGTCCCGACCTTCAAACAGTCGGCTGAGATGTACAAATTGATGAAGAACTGGCAGAATAACTGGACCATGAAGCTACTCGTACGAGAAGGGATACCGTCTGGTGGTGCGGGTGATGTAGTCTTGGTTCAATGATTTGTATCAGGAGAGTACAGTGTATTAGGGACAAACATCAGTAAATACCAAATTCTATAACTCGTCATCTTGTCGGACTCGTCGATTCAGATACGATGGCGAGTTGCAATTTGAACACTTGCAGCAAGCCGGTTGGGACTTACCAACGAGACCACCAAAGGCAGGTTCTCCAGTAAGACCGCCTTCGCTGAACTTGCGAGGCCGCGGCCACGTTCCTTTTCCTTCCCGGCGTCGCGCACGCCTGCCAGGACCACGACTCGGAGGCTGACGCCAGCCAAGAGCAAGGCTATGAACAAGTCCAGAAAGCCAAACACATGCAGCCGTCATCGATCGCCTCCAGTTTGCTCAGTACGAGTCTCCGTTCTCGGATACGCCTGGTCCTCGTCGGGCTCACTGCACTGTACCTCCCTCAAACAACGCCGGGAGACGGATAGACTTCACTCTGGCATCGATCGCAGACCTATGTTTGATGCTGGCCTTGATATCCGTTGGTGCTTACTCTATCGGAAGTCTGGTTCGCGACCTGGATGCAGAAGTAGTCTTTTTCGAGCAGACAGACTCGGGGACCGATGCCGAGCTTCTGAGGTCGTGCGCCGATAAATATCATACTGAGGTCGATGACGTTCACACCTCCGGCTTGCGTTCACCTTATGTACCGCATCGGCAACCCGTCATCACCTGCCCCGAGGATCATCAGTGCAGGAGTAAGCCAGGAAGACCGTTCATGCCTAGTCGTACAGGTCTGACTCGGGACAGGCCGTTTCGAACAAGTCAGGGCTATTACAGACAGGCTGAACGTACATTGACGATGGACCATTCGCCTAACGAGTCCGCGTTCGTGGGCGGTCAAGATCTACGTGTGCTATCACTAGAGTCATTACCGTCGATACCTCTTAGAGTCGGCGTTCTACTTTCAAATTCGGGGTGTCCATTTTGATGTCCCGGGGCTGGCTAGCATCACAGTAAGGCCGCCTGAAATGAACTCGGCAGGTTGTGACAGAGTTCACCGATCAAATGGCCGCATTGCAAGGAGTACCTGAACTGGGATCCGAGTAAGCATGAGCGCTCAGGACACGAGGCGCTTTGTAAACAAACCGAATTCAAAACGGACACGCGAGGCAACACTGTTGTGCACCGCTGTGCACCACGACTTACCCCATTCCTTGACGTCTTGAAGCCTACGAGTGCAGACCATTGGAGAGGATGTCATCGACAAAGCCCGGTGCGTGGTAGGCCTCGGAAGCGAACTATGGTGCTAACAATTCAGTTAGACAAGAATGCGAGAATGGTTCTTGCAAGCGGCCCTGGCAACGTACGGGCGGTCACATTCGACCCAGACGGAACGCATGTTTTCGACGGGACGGGCGATGGGATTCGTCGATGGCGAGTTGCGGACGGACAAGAGGTGGGAAGGCAAATGGGGATAAATGTGAGAGCCATTTCTGTGTCGAGGGATCGAAAGTGGGTAGCGTGTGGGACCTGGTATGCTGGAGCGAGCGTGTGGGATGCAGAGATTCGCAAAAAGGTAATCGGGGTGGAGGACAGAGAGGATGTGTACGCAGTCGACATTGCGCCCGACTGTACAAGATTTGCCACGGGGACTAACACAGCGAGCATCTGGAGTATCTCGACCGGGGAGAGACTGGTCGGCCCGCTCGACCTTGATGGTTATGTGTGGGGGCTCAAATTCTCCCCAGATGGCGGACGAATTGCCTGCGCCGGACACTCGTCCATTGAGATCTTTGATAGTCGCAATGGTGACCAGCTCGCCTCCATCAAGAACTCAATGCCTCGCTGGTTCCTGCCTATCGCCTGGTCCATCGACGGCCAACAGCTCTTCACCGCATCCGCAAACAGTAAAATCAAGTCATTCGATTTGTCCACCGGGTCCCAACTGGTTGAATGGAAAATTCACAAAAACGATGACCCAGGTGACATGGCCATCGTTCTCTCGGCCAACAACAAATTCATTGCCTCCTCCGCTGGTCGCTTCGTCTCATTTTGGGACACCTCCACTCACACTCGACTGGGCATTATCGAGGACACTCAGAGAATATGGTCTATTGCCCTGTCGCCCGATGGTAGTCGTCTCGTAACTGGATCTGGAGACTCGGGGAGAATTGTCAAATGGGATCTCAGGGGTATCCTTCCTGCGTCCTACCTCTCCAACAATGTAAGTACCACATTCCATGTCAAGGATAATGTTTGCTCACCAATCTCTACTTCCGTACGTGCGTAAAATCCCTATCGGACCTGAACCCAGAATGTAAGTAGTCTTCGCTTTCAGTTGTCAACAGTTCTATGAACATCCCTTTTATTCAGACCCAAAATGCGAGTTCGGAAGAGCCTCGAGATCAACCTGATCCTCAACCTGAAGAGCAGCCATCACCGGACCAAGATGAAAACCGAACCTCTAGGAAGGTAAAATAGTAGGATCACCCTGTAGCTGAGAGAGTGAATTGATTCCGGTTGACGAACAGGGAGTTGACGAACAACTTGGCGGATCGCAAGCCGATCTTGCAGAGCATGAGACTGGCAGCCGAGATGATGACGATGGCGCTCTGCTTGAGGTAAGAATGACTACGGCTCCCTCCCGAAGACACCACACTGACGGTGGTAACAGACCGCGTTGCCAACAAGCACATCTGCCGTGTTATTCGACTACGAAGAGGTAGGTAGCGACATGTCTTCTCTGCCTCGTGTTAACAACCTGCGGTAGCCTCCCTCCCCAGCGTCGGATGAACATCCTCCCGAGCCCGCTGCGCTACCACTGGAATCCTCCCATGTTACCCAGCACCCGCCTCTCGGCCCACCAGTGATATCGCCTGTCGAGGTGCCTGATCCAAAGCCAAACCCCGACAACGCCGAGTCATCCGTGAGAATTCAACGTCGAACTTTCGGGGACAAGTTCAGAACATTGCTGAAGAGGACTCGCAAGCACACGCCGCATCATACGCCGACAAAGAAGCCTTCTCAGACGAATACACCACACACAAAAGCAAGGCCTTCACGCGGACAACCTTCGACGATCGCCCCCGGCCAGCGGGTAAAAGTGAGTGTACTCTCATCTCGTTGATAGGACATAGATATCTTACTCGTCGGCCCAGCGGACGGTTGCAAAGCCCATTCGTAGACCACCGGTTCGTTCATGCCTCGTTTCGCTCATGCATGTCGTTATGTATTAATATTACGATGCACAGAAGAAAAAAGTTGCCCCCAGACCTGCCACTGCGTCGACTGAACAGCCCAAGACCGCTCCACGCTCAGAAGGCTGTCCTGCCAATGCTCCCAACGAAGCAAACCACGAGTCCTCGGGTACCCGACACGACATCGAGGTGATGGTATAATTCGTTCGCTCGGAAGCTGACGCTCACGTCGATTTTTATAGCGAGGGCCCGAAGAATCACCATGGCACAAAGTCAATGTCAATTTTTCCTGTTGGATCTGGATGCCTTCATGGATTTGTTGTGGCCGCACGGGCCATAGTGGTGAAATGCGTTGAACGAGCGACGTCATCGACAATCCCGATATCATCTACTATAGGCATGCCTATCCTTCGTTACCAGTCGCATATTCTGATTTACCCGTATCACTATCAAATATGTATCGTCTGTCAACTATTGCACGGGGTGACGGGATCAGTGAATAGGTCCGTATACACTCCTGCCAGCAATATAGTTACATAGAAACCGGTATTCCACTCCGAGTTTCGTCCGAGCGATATCCATGAACGAGTCCACATAATCAGTATTCGTCGCAAGCATGAGCGTTTGCCTTCCTGCCTTCCATGTTGCATAGAACCTCCCCGACGACCTATGCTGTGTGCACCGATGGAGGGTTACACAAGCATGGCATGACCCTGTGCAAGTTGGGTGCTAACGTGGACATGGAGGCTTTGATATCCGCTGGAGCGGGGTCAGACCATGGAACGACACCCTAGTTGATACCCATGATGCTCTGCACGACCCACTCTTCACCTGTCGGCGCCCGTACCCAGTATCTAACACGAAGAAGATCCAGGTCAGCAAACGACAATGGTGACGGAATAGCTTGCCAGCGTATAGGCCACTGATAGCTACTTGCTCGCCACCTTCCCAAACCCCATCACTTCCAACTGATTCTTGAAGCTCGCCACACGATCACTCACGTCAAAGTACGCTCTGATACCGCTGTTCGCACTGGCAGGGACATTTCCGGTACTAGAATACGTCGTATTGAGTGGCATGACTGCTGTATCCTCCGCAGGCATGCTCACGCAGCTGTCGCAACCGCAGCAACCATAGTCGAGCGTGCAGGTCGCATTCCACGCGTTAGGCCGGATGGCGTTGTTTCCGACCATGCACACGTCTTACCTGACGACGTCAGTGCCGGCTGTGTACGAAGACCAGTAGTCCCGGCGGGGTGATATGTACCTGTAGATCAGATCATACGCAATCGTGGCCGTGTCAAGGCGTCTTACATGCCGTCAGGTTCGTCACCGGACCAAAGGAGGGAGATTAGTGCGGTTTTTGATCGCATCGACTTGTTCGGTGACGGCAGTGGAGTTCATATAAGTGTAGCGCATGTTTTTACATGAGGTTATAGCTTGACTTCTTGCATGCTATCGAGCACTAAGTTCAATGCTGTCAAGTTGTAGAACGGAGGAACCGGGCGTATCTCCTCCTCGTGTCAACAGTGATACCCTCTCGGAAAGAGTTGACGTACGATGACAAAACTGTAGGCAAGCGTGAGTATTGTCGTGTAAGAATTGAATGAATAGAACCTCACCCTTGTTCTTGGTGGTTCCTGCCACACAGTCCCTGTCTTTTTGATGAAGTAGCGTATCGTTGTTCAATTGATGCTCTTCAGTGACTATCTACATAGATGGATGACATCATTTCATATAACCATCGCGGACGAATACCGTTTTCAACCCAGGCGAGTAACCTATTATTCAACAACTCTCGCAATGAGAGCGGGCACAAGTACTTGGGAGGGATTCACACTAGTCTGAACCAGGGCCCATATGGCGACGTGCGAAGAGTACTGAAACTATGATCTACGATTAAATGCATCAGTGCTGGAGTAAACTAGGAAGACTGGTCATACCTAGTCGTACAGGTCTGACTCGGAACGGGCCATTTCGAATAAGTTGGGGCCACTAGAGACCGGTTGAACGTACACTGACAATGAACCACTCACCTAACGCGTCCGCATTCGTGGCCCGAGACGTCCAGTATGTACGTGTGCTACTATTAGCGTTGTTATCGTTGGTTCTTCTTAGAGTCAGCGTTTTACCTTCAAATTCGGGGAGTCCATTTCATGTCCTAGGGGCTAGCTAGGCACACACCCACCGCGACGTAGTTCGCTTTGCAGGAAAAGCCTCTGTTTTCCCTTTGATAAACCGTACAGTGGTAGTCAGTCACCACATCAACCACGACACCTAAAGTCAGCAGACATACAGATGATGAGCAAGCTTCCCGATAAAATTGCCTGGAATGAACTTGGCAGGTCGCGACAGACTTCGCCGATCAAATGGCCATCGCAACAAGTACCTGACTGGGATCCGATTAAGCATGAGCGCCCAAGACACGAGGCGCTTTGTAAACAAACCGAATCAACGGACACGCCTTCGCGATGCTACTTACCACGACTCACCCCATTCCTTGACCTCTTGAAACTTCCTACGAGTGTGGACCATTTGTGAGGATGTCGTCGACAAAGCCCGGTGCGTGGTAGGCCTCGGAAGCAACTTATGGTGCTAACAATTCAGTTAGACAAGAATGCGAGAATGGTTCTTGCAAGCGACCCTAGGGGCAGCGTACGGGCGGTCACATTCCACCCAGATGGAATGCATGTTTTCGACGGGACAAGCAATGGGATCCGACGATGGCGACTTGCAGACGGACAAGAGGTGGGAAAGCAAACGGGGATGGACGTGCGGGCCATTTCTGTGTCAAGGGATCGAAAGTGGGTTGTGTGTGGGACCACAAAGGGAGCAACCGTGTGGGATGCAGAGATTCGCAAAAAGGTCGTTGGGGTGAAGGGCAGAGGGGTTGTGGTTTCAGTCGACGTTGCGCCTGACTCGACTAGGTTTGCCACCGGGACTGGCAATGGGAAGGCGAACATCTGGAGCATTGCAGCCGGGAAGAGACTCGTTGGCCCACTCCCAGTCGCACTTCAAGATGCCCATGGCAGTTATTTGTGGGGGCTCAAGTTCTCGCCGGATGGCAGACGAATTGCCTGTGCTGGAGGCTTGTCCATTGAGATCTTCGACAGTCACAGTGGTGACCAGCTCGTCTCCATCGAGAACCGAATGACTCGCTGGTTCCTTCCTATTGCCTGGTCCATCAACGGCCAACAGCTCCTTGTCGCATCCACTGACAGCAAAATCAAGTCATTTGATTCTTCCACCGGATCCCAACTGGCTGAATGGCGAATTCACGAAAATGGCGTCCCGTATTACATGTCTATCGCCCTCTCTGCCAACAACAAATTCATTGCCTCCTCCTCTGGTCGTTTCGTCTCGTTTTGGGACACTTCCACTCACACACAACTAGGCATTGTTGAGGACACTAAGCAGATAATGCGTATTGCGTTGTCGCCCGATGGTAGTCGTCTTGCAACTGACAGTTCAGGGACAACCATTTGGGATCTCAGCAGTATCCTTCCCCCGTCCTACCTCTCTATCAATGTAAGTACCACATTCCCAGGTCAAGGATAACATCTACTCATCAATCTCTACTTCCGTACGCGCATAAAATCCTTGTTGGACCTGAATCCAGAACGTAAGTTGTCATTATATTGAGTCGTCGACAGTCCTGTGAATATCTTTTTTGTTGTCTCCAGACCCAAGATGCGAGCTCGGAAGGGCGTCAAGATCAACCCCAGCCTCAGCATGAAGAACAGTCACTGAACCAAGAGTCAAAGCAGGATTTTCCTGAGGTATGATAGCAGGATCGCTTTGTAACTGAAAGAGTGAATTGATTCCGGTTTATGAACAGGCAGCTGACGAACTACCCGAAGGATCACAAGCCGACCGTCCAGAGCAAGAGACTGGCAGCCGAGATGACGACGACGACGACGACGACGCTCTGCTCGAGGTAAGACTAGTTCGGTTCCTCCCGAAGGTGCTGCGCTGACGGTAATGACAGACCGAGCTGCCACCTAGCACATCGGACGCGTTGTTCGACTATGAAGAAGTAGGTAGCGAGAGGGTCTTCTCTGCCTCGTGTTAACAAAGTGTTTCAGCTTCCATCTCCGGCATCGGATGAACACCCTCTCGAGCCTGGGCCTGCTGTGCTACCACCGGACTCATCCCAAGTCAAACCGGTCGCTTCTCCTGTTCCACCAACGACCTCATCTGTCGATGCGCATGGCCCAAAGCCCAATCCTGAAACTGCCGAATGCTCCAAAGGGAATCAACATCAAACGCCTTGGCGATGGTTCAGAACGTTGATGAAGAGGGGCGGTCACAATCGGACACTTCATCAAGGGATCCCAGAGGAATCCGCTCTGACCAGCACACCGCCATCGAACAAGAAGTCTTCGACGATAGCCGCTGGTCAGCGAGTAAGAGTGAGTGTGCCCCTTGTACCCGTTTCTGTGCGGATATCTGACCACTTGGTTCAGCGGGCTGCATGGTTAGTTGATGATGATGAAGTTCGTGCATATATTGATTCGTTTATGAACACCATGACTGATTGTTCTTTACCAACCCAGAAACCCGCTGGGTCGGGGAAACAGCCCAACGTCACTCCATCTGGGGAACAGTCCACCGTCACTCCGTCAGGGGAACAGCCCAAGCCTACTCCACAACCAGAAGCTGGTCCTACCAATGCTCCCGACGACGCGAAACACGAGTCCTCAGGTACCCGAACTAACGCTGAGGTGATGGCATACTTGATGTGCTCGGATGCTGAGGCTCATGTTGCTTCTTATAGCATCGACCTCAAGGATCATCATGGCGCAAAATTTCCTTTGCGATCTGGGTACCTTCATGGATTTGTTGTGGACGCATGGGCCATAGTGATGAAACGCATTAAATGCACGACGTCAATGAGGTTTCCAATATCTACATTGCGCGCATTTGCCGTTCGTTTCCAATCATTCTAATGTCGCATTCTGCATCTTCCCTGGAAACTTATACTCGTATCAATGTCTATTGTATATTACATATCTACTATCATACATTGTAGGAGATTGGTCGACTACTGGAGACTAGGTGTATACATTCCTGTCAGCGGTATCATTATTTACGGGGAAACTGATGTTCGACGTTCCGCTCCGAGCATTGTCCGAGCATCCATGAACGAGTCAAGGAAATAGTCGTGCAAGAGTGCATCAGTTTCCCGAGCCATGCCCGACGTCGTGCTGCAGCATCACCCTCTCGCCCACGACCACGGACATCGATTATTGTCAGATCGCTTCTTTTGTTTTGCAACGATCGATGCAGCAGCCTGCTCCTTCCTCTCCTCCCTGGCCAATTTGTCACTCGTCATTGCATGGCGGATAAAGGCATCAAAACGTAAAACACCTCTTTGTACTGCGCGCGTTCTCCTTCTCCTTACGTTTGATCACTTTCTTGAGATGTGCTTCGTTGTCTTTGCCTTTACACGAGTTTCGGCTTTGGCCCATTGTTCTCGGTCTTGCGTTATCTTGCGTTTCCCTTCTGGTATAGCGGGAGCTTCTCCTTGCGTGCGGTGAGCCGTGTAAGATGGGTAGGTTCGATGCAGTCTTGAATTGAGTAGCTTTTCGCTTGTCGAACCAGCAAGGGTAGAGAGCAAGAGGACCGTCATGATTAGCAGAGAGACTCGAAGAAGACCCCGGTAGGTCTGTCACAAGCAACTGGTTGATTCTAAGAAGCAAGTCAGGCATCACACTCGTAGAAAGGACACACCTTGGCAGACACAAGCTTCCTCTTCATTTTCCCTTTGTCCTTTTCTGCTCTTGGCTTCGGACTTACCGCATTCCTTGGTCTCGTTCTGCGCTTCTCGCAACGCTGCATGCTGCTTCCGACGGTCCTCAGGCAG
Organism: Tylopilus subfusipes; assembly: GCA_038091275.1. Lineage (NCBI taxonomy): Eukaryota > Fungi > Basidiomycota > Agaricomycetes > Boletales > Boletaceae > Tylopilus > Tylopilus subfusipes. The sequence goes on from JBBPOB010001253.1 coordinate 9,784, forward strand.
GAGTCATCCCTGCTGGCTCATCGTTCTGGGCACCGAGACGACGGAGCGCTGCCATGCACGCGTGCACCTCGCTGTCGACCGAGATTTCGGCTTGCTTCTCGATGGCTGCTGCGACCTTGTCAAGGGAGGGTGTAAACTTTGAGTGCCAGGACTTCGACGACGGTATAGTGAAAGGAACATATTCGAGGAAAGCGGTGGCGATGAGATGGTTGGAATAAACAGCGTTTTACTACATAGTAGCGAGCTGGCCACTGTCAACTTTCAAGTGTGAGTTCGTCCGTCGACGACAGTTCGAAATGCGATATGTACCCGTCGATGATCATGTGGCCCGTATGAGGGGAGAGGAGCAGGAAGGCTGTAGGGCCCCAGTCGTGTGATTGTTGAACACGTCATGTCTGCTGACTTTCGATCGCGGCGAGTAGAGTCGGTATTTACTAGTGTTTGAACCTAATCTGTAATTACCCAGAGGTCTAATA
>JBBPOB010001254.1:0-10257 GCA_038091275.1 Tylopilus subfusipes
AGTCTAACACATAATTCCAGTGAACAGTTATGAAATCCACTGGCACTGTAACACCAAAGGTTTGTCATTAGTTTCCTTGAGCTCCTTCACAGTCACTTATTGCACTTGGCAGTCAAAACCACCAACAAAGACTGGTTCCCATCCCTCCGAAGCAAGACACTTCCAAGGATGCATCACAGAGTGGACAAGGCAGTGCGAATCTGAAGGAAATAAGTGCAGTATGTCTTTCTCTCAAATGGTAAACCTTGTCATGGCAGCTCACTTGTCATGGCAGCTCACTTGTCATTCAGGCAGCAACCACCATATGAAGGATCTACACCTTCGATTGGGAGTGTCCATGTCACAGTGCATGTACTTTCTTTGACTCACATCATTACACTCATGGGTCAATTAGCAAAGGCCAGGTTCAGTAAAAGCATTCTTGTTGCTTACATGGGTGTTGGCTAGATCAGGCACGGTCAATGGGATGGATTGAGTCAGTATTTGATGTATACAGATACATAGGCACCAATCTTACAGTCAAGCAAGTCTCTCTATAGCCCTGCAGTTTACTTTGTGATACACACAATGGATTGCTGGAGCATATGCTCTGCTCACAGAGAACCTTGTCAAGATATGCTCTCTGTTTTGAGATTGTGACCAACAAGCTTGGTTGCATCTGCCACATTTGCTACATCTGCATCTGATTTGACATGGCTCATCTCTGGCATTGGACTGCGGAACACTCCAGGCAGTGCCAGATCACACCTGGCTGTTTACTCATAGACATGGCCAACTTGTAACACAACACTAGTCCAACAACCACTTTGTCATTCCCAACATCCACATGGTCCCACTCTCAGAACTCCCGATCCCATTAGAGCCTCCTCCATTCAACAAGGTGAACATCCTTGGGCATCATTCATCAGCTACAGTACTAGGCTATTGAGGGTTTGCTGCAGCACCTCAGACAGGTCCCAGACTAAGACATCCCATCTTATCAGATCATGACAACTGTCAGCATTCAAGAACTAGAGCAGGCCTTTCGCAATTCATTTCCTGACTCCCACCTTGAGATCCAGGACCAGTCTAGTGATTGTGGAGAGTGCTACACTGTTGCCCTTGTCAGTGAGGTGCATGCTTGATCTGTGTCCTATTGATCATCCAATGACTCAATCCATAGGTGTTTGAGGGCAAGAACACACTCATGAGATACAGAATGAGTAAGTATATGTCCTTTACAGAGAAATGATTGTCTTGACTGTTACGTCGTTGGACGTATACTACCTCTAAAGACGAGAACGAGGTATGCTTCCCCAAGGAGGGTAGTCTCGGTGTTCAAGTCCCCATTGAGGGAGACCAAGTTTATAACAAGGAAGGCATCAAGGAGACGGTCCTGGTTTCCACAGATCGCAATAAGAGCAATGGCTTGGGTGTCACTCAATAAAGAGTCGACGAGACGAGTGAACCCCGAAGACAGAGCTTCAGTTAGGGTGTCACTTACGTTCGTAAGTCGACCGAGGAAGTCTTTAAACTAAGTCAACCGAAGTTGCTTAGGACATGACAAGGTCGAATCATGGAAACAGCGTAGATTGGAGTTAGACCAGGTACAGGGTAGAGGCTAGTAGGTCGAAGAGAACTAGCATGAGGATCTGAGGTAATGGTAGCTGGGTTTAAATAACCATGGATATGGTGCACGGACCAAGACAGGAAAGGAAATCAAGAAATCATATCATATATGAAAGCCAATCAGAAATTGAAGCAATGTCATACAATTTAAAGAGCCAATGAGAATGACGAATGGGAAGTTGTACCACTTGTATGGGCTTCCAATGGGAAGGTGAGATCCTGTATCCAAAAGAGGATCAGGATTAGTAATACATGTCAGTGAAGGTTGAGACAACGAGACATAGTACAAGGAAAGGAAGAGAAATCGTAACAATACCCCCTTTGTAAGGGTTGAATCAATGATACAACCTTTCAGAACTCCCCATAAGCAGCACCCGGGGATCCACAGTCATTTGTGTCTCCGATTGGGTCGTAATAATCGTCATAGATGTTGTCTTCCTCCACCGGTTGCTCCTGGGCTCATCATCTCCTATGTCTGTTGGATCGGGGAGTGGGGGGAGGTGGCCTTCTAACAGGCTCATGGGGAATGGAATGTCTACCACGTGTGGAGGATGCCGAGGAAGACGACAAAGTCATTGTTGTACGGCGAGGGGGTCAGGTGCGAGTATGCAGCGGGCAGTCACGTTGCGTGTGTAGTGGACCCCATTGTTGGCAAAGGGGACATTGGTAACGGGGGCATTCCGCCCGGATGTGGCCAAGAGAGTGGCACTGAAAACAAGTCTCCAGGTATCGTGGATCTGACCTTGGTAGCGGGGCGGCCCCATCTAATGCTAGTCACCCTAACATCACGTTCCTAAGACAGGCGCATAGCTCCATCTCTGTCAACTCCAGTACTCAGATCATTTCACTATCTAAAGGAGAACTGGAGGCGGAAATGGACAAGGCAGGACGTGGGGTGGGTACTCCGATATTGGGAATGGGTGCGTTCTTTTCCTCAGCGAGCTGTCTCAGATAGCAATCGAGGTCCTTGAGGAACTTGAACATGCCTAACTGATGGAGGGCTAGGGATAGGTTTAGGAGTGCTTCCTCATGCACCGTTCCTATGGTGTGAATTGTCCAGGACTGGGGTGCTTCAACTGCCAAGGTCGCCAGAAGGAAAGCGAGACGTGCTATCTGTAAATAAGCACAGTAGAGGGCGTACAGGGGGGAGTCCATATCAAGGTGTGCTCCAATGGGCATGGTGAGGCACGAGTCACGCATAAGATCTGCGAACCGGTCCATTTCGGCTGGTTCTGGGAAGGAATCCACGAGGCGGTGAGTGTGGACTGGGAGATTGACAGAGGGTATTGGAGTGACTAGCTCCGGTACTGGGGATGGCATAGGACTTTGCTCGGGATAGACTCGTAACCAAGGTTGGGTGGCATCATAGTTGGATGGCCATCCCGACTCCGTGACATCAGACATGACATCGGGCTCTGGAGATCCAAGGCAAGTGGATTGCATCAAGGATGAGGGGGAGAAGATTGTGATGGACAGTTCAGGGACGTCAGAACAGGGAGACATGGTTTAGTGAACTTGGATGTAGTAAACACGATGGCGGGAGGAGGATTGGGTCTGAGCTTTCTGGGGGTAAAGGTGAAGCTTTTTATACATGTCAAGGGTTGTTTTCGTGTGTTTGAGGTTTTTCTCAGGCTCCCATGAGTCTTCCTCCGTGGTGTATCCTTTCCAGCGAACCAGGTACGAGAACCCTGCTGAAGACTTCTTGTGGCACAAGATCCGTTCTATCTCATATTCCTCCTCGCCTTCTATAAGGTCTGGAGGTGGTGTTGGGAAGTTCCGTCTGTGGACGGCGTTCTCGCGATAAGGTGATAAGAGGGAGGCATGGAACACAGGATGGATTTTCCACGTTTTAGGGAGGCAGAGCTTATAGGATAAGGGCGATAAGACTTCTATGATTTCGAAGGGTCCTTCGCGCTTTGATGTGAATTTCAGAGCGATAAGGTCTCGATGGAGATTGTGGCCTTCTAACCACACCTTTTCTCCAACTTCAAAGGGTTTGAACTTCCTTCTCACTCTGCTAGACATTGTTTGTCTGGCTAAGTCGTGTGCTGCTAGGGCTTCGTCTCTTTGTTGTTTCAACATTCGGAGTCTTGTTTCAACAGCAGGAAGGGGGGAGTTTGGAATGACGTCGGGAAGTGAACGGGGTTCATATCCCATCATGAGATAGAATGGTGATTGCCCTGTGACGGAATGAGGGTGGTGATTATGAGTGAATTCTGCTTGGGAGATATGGTCGGCCCAAGATCCGGGGTCTTCCTTGCAAAAGATGCGAAGGTACATCTCAATTTCCTGGTTTACCCGTTCTGTCTCACCGTCAGTTTGCGGGTGGTAGGCAGTTGACAAAGCGAGGGTATATCCGAGAGCTTTTCCAAGTTCCCTAGCGAATGCAGATGCGAATTGTGGTCCTCTGTCTGAGATGATTTTGTCATAGAGGCCAAAATGGCAGTATACTTTGTGGTAAAAGAGGGTGGCTACCCCTTCCGTGGTCACAGTTTTCTTAGTGGGGCATAGAATTACCCCCTTTGTAAGCCCATGGTCGACCATGATCAAAAGGGAATCGAAGCCATTGGAAAGGGGAAGGTCGGTGATAAGATCGCAAGAGATCTGTTGGAATGGACGGGTGGCGCAGGATTTGATCGGAGTTAGGGGGGGAACGGTCGGGTGGGTGTTAACCTTATTTTGCTGGCATGTAGCACAGCCCTCGACATATTTTCGAACAAATTGGGCCAGCCCTGGCCACCAAAAGTCAGCAGCGACAAGTTGTCTGGTTTTAAGGTAGCCGGAATGTCCGGCGGTGGTGTGGTCATGGCAACGTTGGAGGATATCACGGCGGAGAGTTCCTGTGGGGGGAACATAGACGCGTCCTTGATAGGTGAGGATTCCGTCCCATGTTTGCCAGTTGGAGAGTCAGGAACGGAACGCAAGTGGGGTATCGCTATCAATGGATTGGAGAGTCTGGAGTACTAGGGGGTTGTTCATCAATGCGGAGGTGATTTCATTTGCCAGCGAGGCGTCAATAAGCTGGACAAATAGGGATGGAGAAAGTAGTGTTACTTCTGCGTTATCTGGACTTTCTTCTTTGGGAAAGAAGTCAGGTCGGCAAGATAGGGCATTCGGTCCAACAAGGAGTTTCCCGGTGACATGAGTCATCTTCAGATCAAAGTCGCTTAGGTCGAGAAGCCAGCGAGCTTGTCAGCGATTGAGGGTATGTGCCGAGCGGAAGTACATAAGGTTTTTGTGATCAGTGAAGACCGTCACAGGTGTCGCTGACCCTTGGAGGTAATGGCGCCATGCTTTAAGGGCTCATATTATAGCGAGGAGTTCCCTATTATAGATGTCATAGTTCCTTTCCACGTCTCCGAAGGCTTGGGAAAGGTAGGCACAGGGGTGCCATTCGCCATTGGCATCAGTCTGAAGGAGAATTGCTCCAGAGGTGACTAGAGAGGCATCAGTCACAATAGCAAATGGTTTTGTTTCATCGGGCATAGCAAGGATGGATTTGGACATGAACGCTGCTTTTAAGTCGTCAAAGGCAATTTGACATTTTGTAGACCATTGGAAGGCAATGTTCTTCTTGGTTAAGTCCAGGAGTGGTCGTACGATGTTTGAGTAATCCGCGATAAAGTGGCAATAGTAGTTTGCGAATCCCAAAAACAAGCACACCTCCTTCACCGTCCTTGGCGTAGGCCATTCTGCAATGCCGTCAAGTTTGACAGGGTCCATCGCCACCGTTCCTTCTTTAATTACCATGCCCAAGTACTCCACTTCTTCGGCATCAAATGTACATTTCTCTAGCCGAAGGTGGAGGTCTAGTTCTTCCATTCATTGAAGAACCCGTTTGGTCTGTTCATCGTGGGTCTTTTGATTCTTGGATGCAATAAGAAGATCATCCATGTAGATCACGAGCCATCATTCTGCAATCATGTCCCTGAATGAGTCATTCATGAATCTCTGAAATGTGGCAGGAGAATTCATCATCCCGAAGAACATGACCATTGGTTCAAAGAGACCCCTATGAGTGATAAACGCTTCTTTCCATTGGTGTCCGTCTTTGATTCAGATGTTGTTGTATTCCCAGTGAATGTCGAACTTGGTGAAAATTCGCTGTCCTTTCAACTTGTTGACTAGATCTGAGATGAGAGGAAGAGGGTATGCGTCTCTGACCGTGTGTTGGTTAAGGTAATGATAATCTTGGCATGGTCAGAGTTTTCCATCTTTCTTATTGATGAAGAAAAACGGGGCAGCCTGTGGGGAATTCGAGGGATGTATTTTTCCGGCTGCTAGTTGTTCATTGATGAACTTATCAGTAGCTTCCCGTTCAGTAGGGTTTAGGGGATATACCTTTCCTACTTTGGGAACGAAGGTGTCTTTGGTGTTGATTTCGTGGTCATAGGGACGGGACAGCAGAAGGGTTTCGGCAGTGGGTTCTGCGAATACTTTAGCAAATTCTTTAAATTTCTTGGGTATCTCCGCTTTCAGGGCATTTTTATATGCTAGTGTGGCTAATTCCATTGCCATGGTAAGTTTTGCCACCATCCCTGCGGGTAGAAAACAGGAGCCATGTTTGACGATTTGCCCGATGGTTCGGGCAGTAACGGCTTTGACGATAAAGTCATCTGGGGTATCATACCCTAGGTAATCGTAGAGAGCGTCGGTGTGTTGTACGTAGACTTGGTTCGGCAGGGGTCGTAGTCGTTCATTGTTTTGGTGGTAGTCATGCTCATGGAGGGCAAACAATTCTTTGGATTGGTCTTGGCTCTCAGCAACGATGAGGGTTTGGTTTACCCAGTTAATAGATGGGTTTACCTCTTTGAGCCACAGCATTCCAAGTATAATGTTTTCTCGTCCACAATTCATGATGAAGAAAGTATGTTTGAGGGCAATCCCTCTGATGTCGAGGAACAGGGTAGTGGTGAATTTGATATCACCTTCTTTGTTTCGAGTTTGATCGACGTTACGGACAACGAGGGGGTTTTGTAGGTGAGTGGTCAGGAGTCGGTGCTTTTTTATGAATTCCCAATCTATACAGGAAATATCAGCCCCACTATCGATAAGGGCTTGGGTGTCGACAGCTTTGAGGTTTCTGTCTGGTACGAGTATCTGCACAGGTAGCTTCATAGATTTGGTGGCGGATACTTTTACAAGACGGGTACTTGGTTCCTTAGGTACCTGTGTCGAATGGGTACCTTGGTTTAAAAATCCTCGTGGAACGTGAACCGAACTCTTCGTACGGTTTCTTCATCCTCTTCGTCTTTCGCTTCTTCCACCCTAGCCGTTGCTTCTTCAACTTTCCTTACCCTGGGGATTGGAGGTAGCACTTTCATCTTATTGTCTCTGAAGTTTGGACAGTTGCGACTGCTGTGTCCTGACTGCCTGCATCTGAAGCAGAGGTTCTCCTTAATGCATCAGGCTCTTTCCTCGGGAGTTAGGCGGGTAACTTTGATGGTGTCTACGTCCATCACGTTAGGGTCATGGGCAGGGGTGGATCGAGGGGTTGGTTTATATGATGCAAAGGTGGGTTTCGGGCGGCGAAAGGCAATCTCATCACTTCTTTCGAACTGGGTTTGGAAGTGAGTTACTTTCTCGTACCACTCGTCTATGGTTTCAGGGGTCTTTTCCATGGTATAGACTTGTCTCATTAGGGGTGGGGGAATTCCTGCGGCAAAGTACCTGATTAGGACTGCGTCCTCTGTTACTTGGGCGAGCGCCACGTTGTTCTGAAACTGGGCAATGTAATCGGTTAAAGTGGGAGAGTATACTCCCCTTTTTCCCATAGGGTTCATTCAGGTGGTTGCGAGCCAGGAGATAGCGTTCCCCTGAGTGTCGTGGTGTTTAAATGCCTTCTTAAAGGCCATTTCAAATTTGTCCCACGTCCCGATGGAGATGGTAGTTCCAGAGATGGCTTTTGCTCGAAAAGCAGATGCCCAAGTAAGCACAGACCCTTTGGTCATATGCGATAGGGCAAAGGCTACTTGTTTACCGTTGTTGTTGTATACCTGAACGTTTACCGCCAGATAGAATCGTACTGAGTTTAGCCATGGTATGGCCTTGGCGTAACTTCCGTCGAAGGGTTTGGGGGCTCCGAGACAAAGTTCAGTGGGCTTGGCTGGAGTAGCCATGGAAGAAGTCGGGGGGGATAGGAGGAGGAGAGGGAGGGTTCGGGAATAAGGATGATATGTATCTTCGGGAGGAAGTTGAAGATGGCCCTGGGACAGAAGGATGGAGGGGAAGGAGTGCGGTGGGAGTCGGGGATGACGGGGCAGAGGGTAAAGTGACGGTTTGGGATAAGTCGAGAGCGAGGTCTGCTACTTTGGTTTGTTCCTTAGTAGTGGCAACAGGAATATCAGGTTCTTTGTCAGATAGTGATTGTGACAAACTAGAGGATTCTTCTGATACAATAGCCGGTGGTTGAGATCGAGAGCCGAGGCTCCAGAGGGAGCCAGTGTTTCGAGATGGTAGGGAAATGGTGGAGATGCACGCGGTGGTCACTCCATAGACACGCTAGTTCTATTGTTACGTCGTTGGATGTATACTACCTCTAAAGACGAGGACGAGGTATGCTTCCCCAAGGAGGGTAGTCTTGGTGTTCAAGTCCCCATTGAGGGAGACTAAGTTTATAATGAGGAAGGTGTCAAGGAGACAGTCCTGGTTTCCACAGATCACGATAAGAGCGATGGCTTGGGCGTCGCTCAATAAAGAGTCAACAAGACGAGTGAACCCTAAAGACAGAGCTTCGGTTAGGGTGTTGCTTACGTTCGTAAGTCGACCAAGGAAGTCTTTAAACTAAGTCAACCGAAGTTGCTTAGGACACAACAAGGTCGAATCATGGGAACGGCATGGATTGGAGTTAGACCAGGTACAGGGTAGAGGCTAGTAGGTCGAAGAGAACTAGCGTGAGGATCTGAGGTAACAGTAGCTGGGTTTAAATAACCATAGATATAGCACACAGACCAAGACAGGAAAGGAAATCAAGAAATTGTATCATATATAAAAGCCAATCAGAAATTGAAGCAATGTCGTACAATTCAAAGAGCCAATGAGAATGACGAATGGGAAGTTGTACCACTTGTACGGGCTTCCAATGGGAAGGTGAGATCCTGTATCCAAAAGAGGATCAGGATTAGTAATACATGTCAGTGAAGGTCGAGACAACGAGACGTAGTACAAGGAAAGGAAGAGAAATTGTAACATTGACTGTCACTCATAGTCAACAAGGCACTTAAGACACACATATCCCAAATGCATGCATTTTCACAGGTGAGACTCATGTCTACCAATCTTTTCATGGGATGTCAAGGAGGAGCATGTTGGATCCAACCAATTCCATCCACCATGACCCTATGATCCTCAGGACAAGTCTAGGTGAACCTCAGATTGTTCTATATCACACTAATCACTCCCAACCATCACCACACAGTAAGCCCTCATCCCTTGTGTTACCAATGCCCATGTTCAGCCCTTGTTAGCTACAACACTGTCCTTAGATGATGGCCGATCATCATCATCACCAACATTATCAACTATGTTTATCATCTGATCCATGACATGACAATGGAGGTGCAGCATTTGACCTCATCATTGGGTGATTCAGAAGACACACTCAGGCATACCAGGGTGCTCCATGACAACTTGAAGGTTGAAGAGGGCAAAGAGATCATCTTGAAAGCCAGTCAGTTAAAGTACAGCATGGCAAGGAATCAAGAGCTCAAGTGAGAGGGTTCCGATGACCACCATCAGTCACTCATGTGTTTCTTGCCAGACCAATACCCAAGGATGGGGATGTCAATGTCAACACATACAATGATGAACTTGCTGTACTCATGACCACAAATCAAAATATGTGGTTTTTCACTGCACCTTGGCTCTTTGCAGACTTAGAGTGTATTGTTTCCAGATTGTGACCGATGACAGCCCCTTCTGATGCTTGTCTGGCCATTTTGTGACCAGATGCTACCTTTGTGTCTTTCATCAACCCTCAAGGCTTTGACAAAGCTCAAATGAAGTCATGATAGAACTGCCTCTTTCAGTCATACTTCAATGAGACAGGTCAATGTCACAACTTTGATCCCTTGTGTGTACAAAAGGATCCAGACACATTCAAAAATAGCAGTACCGTGATACACCATGTGTCACACTCCTTGCATGTGAACAAGGATGCTCACTATCTGGGTGGAAAAAAAAAGATAGCCATATCCATGCACAAGCTGGAGCGTGAGAAGGAAAAGCTGAGATTGCCAGTGGATCCTAATAAACTGGTGGTACTCTTCTGAGAGATGGGTGCAAATGTGTCCTTGACAAGCATATTGTTTTTCACATGTAACCAACATATCAAACCTAATTGTTATCACCATTGTAGGGGAATGCGACTGTATGCGCTCTCTGGTAGTTCATGGTGACAATGTTTTTTTTTTTTTTGAGCAAGCTACAATGTCAACAGGAGTCCTTTCACAACAACCTCTCCCAGTTTTGCTGGGCTCAAGGTGTCACTAACAACTCAACCCGCCCAGCCATAGAACCCATTCTCAGGCTCTTGCTCCTACAATGTTGTTGCAGGTGACTATGTCCCATTCCAATCCAGCAAGGAAGAGACTTGGTTTGCATTGTCACAATGGGATAGGTACATATGGCCGTCTGCACCTCTGAACCTAT
>JBBPOB010001255.1:0-10253 GCA_038091275.1 Tylopilus subfusipes
CCTACGCACTGGGTCAATCACGCAGGCATTTGAAAGGAAAGGGCAAGGAAAGGTGACTTACTTGCATAGGAAACATACGTGCACTGAGACCAAGTGAGTGTTTGCTGTCATCGAAATTCCCGCTTTGTAACATTGTACATAGGGTGGAGATAGTCAAATTGGTGTGCAAGAGCTTGCAACCGTTCGCGATTATAAAGGATCATGGCTTTCAGTGCTTGATGAAAACAGGATGTCCAGAGTATTACATACCCTCCAACTTGACTGACTCACGCAACATTCAGCTTGTATTTGCAAGGACTCAAGTGAGAGTAGCTAAAATGTTGAAGGTACTTTTTAGTCCACTTATCTCAGGTTGTGCAGCTCAAGGAACTCACCAGGAGTGTGATAGTAAATTGAGTTTCACCACAGACGCTTGGACCATACCAAACCATTGCACGCTTGTTGCGTTTTCAGTCCACCTGCAACACAAGGGGACGCCATTGAGTTTTCTATTAGATGTTGTGGAGGTGGCGAAGGTAACGTACCTTAGGGCATGATTGAGCTTGGCTGATTCCCCTCGAGTCTCACACAGGAGAGGAGCTTGCGAGAGCATTTCAACAAGTTCTAGAAGAGTTTAAGATCAACAATAAGGTCAGTCCTTGAACAGGAGCAATGGATAGGCTGGCTTACCTTCAAGTTGATATAGACCCTGTGCATCACCTGCAATAACACATCCAACAACAATGTGATGATCGAGCAGCTGGGTGACATGCTGCCTGACTTTGGTGGAGCATCCACACACACACGGTGCTTCCTCCACACTACAAACCTCATGGCATTTGACACGAAACCAAAAAAACATATTGAGGTTATAGAGGGTGCAGAGATCTTGGGTGATGACAATGAGTTGAATGCTGAGTCCAAAGATAAGGCACAATTGGTGAGGGAATTGCAAGAGCTGAGCAAAGATATTAAGCATGAGAACTTTGTGACCCACATGGAGCGGAACTTGACTGACAAGGAGAAAAATGATGACATTGATGGCTTCATTGATGAGATTGAGTTCTTGACTGACAGCAAACACCAGGAATTAATTGCTGAGAAGCATTAGATCCATTAGGTTAGCGCTAGTCAAGATGAGATAAAGAAACAATCAACACACCTTGTTGAGCACTGATTTTTGTAACAGATCCAAAAACTTGCATACAAGCTTATCCATTCTACCACTAAGCTGTTGCCAGCTTGGTACAATATCCTTCAAGTGATGGAATTGGAGGTCATAAGCATGCCACATGATGTGTTGACTTGGTGGAATTTGATGTTGGATATGTTGGTGTATGCACTGGCACATCATAAAGCAGTTAAACATGTGACCCAGGATCTTGCGCTGGGACTGAGAAAATTTGAGCTGAACGATAAGGAATGGGATTTGTTGCAACAGCTGCATGACGTCCTAGAGGTGCGTTACGTCCAAACAAATGTGTATGGTAAATAACAGTACACACAGATCCTCAAGGACACAATACTCTACTTCTTGTGCAGCAAGCTGGACCTCACAGACAACATTCCTGCCATGGACCTCAAGGATGCAACACACAGCATACCAAACCTCACAGCCATCATTCCTGCCATGAACCTTATCAATGAGAAGCTTACAACTTACTCACTCAATTGCAAGTACAGCCCCACAATCCATGCTGCCATCAGTCTCGCAAAGCAAACACTTAATCAGTACTACCAGCTTACGGACAGCTCTGAGGTGTACAGAATCGCCATGGGTAAGTGTTCCATTACTTAGCTAGGCATAAAGGCACTAAAAACTGCTCGTAGTTTTACATCCACAACACAAACTTAACTACTTTAAGAATGCGAACTGGGAGAAGAGCTGGATCAACACTGCCAGGAAGCTTGTCAAGGACACATTTGAGCATTCATACCTCACTATGAAGACCAATGACCATGACGACTTGAGTGACACTTTAAAGCTGAAAAATGTGCATAGTGACTCCTGCAATTTATTGTATGTACATCTACTAATATCCACGCTATATTCAGGCCCAGGACAATATCTTTAACACTATGACTGCCCTGGCCCCACCCAAAGCCTCTGACCTTGGTGACAAGCTTGCACACTATCTCTGTGCTGACATAGAATATATTATTGACCCTCTGGTGTGGTGGACTGAACGATGTGCCATATATCCGAACCTGTCACGCATTGGACTATTTGACCATCCCTGGTAAGTATTGGACCTGCTATTCAAGGATTACATGCCAACTCACTGATAAAATCTTTTAGCTACATCTATTGATGTGGAATGCCTTTTCAGCGGTGGCCATCTCACTGTCATGCACACTCGCTCTCACCTCTCAGCTTAGACCACTCATGTGATTCTATGCTTGGGGGCTTGGAGCCTTCTCAACCTCATCAAGATGGAGGATGTGATGGCAGTGGCTGCCCTTGAAGATGTCAAGGGCAATAAGGAAGCTATGAATGACAGTTGGGATAGTATCACAATTTAGAACTCATGTTTTGTTTTCATAGTAGCAAATACAGCAGTACCCATGGGTATGACCCATGGTGGGTCATACCCCGGGTACACTTTTCTCAACATGTAACTGATACCCACACCCGTGCTCCAGGTGTGGGTAAATTCTGGGTATGGGTGTGGGTACAACCACTGATACCTGGGGGTATACCCATGCAGTTGCCTAGCCATGATACCCCAGAGAAATTCAAAGGTCAATACTGGAAGGTTAAATTTTTTCTTCATTACTATGAGCACCTTTGCAAACAATGCAATGTTACTACAACTGCACCCTACACTGCATATGAGACCATACCTAAGAATCCTTCACCAGGAAGGAAACATATACATAATTTCTCTAGAAATAACCCTCCATCCTTACATCCTCCAGCACATATCATAGGCAGATGCCATGTCACTCAAGATGTTGAGATGCGGAATGAAACCAAGGGGAAACAATGACAACAAGGAGGTAACAAGTCAAGGTACAAATATCGAAATACCATTCCTAGTACATGGCAAGAACAACCTAACAGTCCTGAAGCTGAATGTACTACACAAACTAGATGATCTAATGATCCTTGCACAGTGTTATCCAAAATGCTAGATGGATCATTGGGATTAATGAATGGTGAAGTACTTGCCAACTCACAAGTCCTGAGTTCACTACTAATTGATCAGCTTAAACCCAAGATGGTAAGTACCACAGCACTCCCACAAGCAGTATCACATCATGCTCATGTTGTACCACAAAGGGGAGAGAAGGAGAGTGCACCATTAATCTGGGTAACAGCAATCTATGGTGACCATGACATTATAGCAACTATTGACTCAGGTAGTGAAGTAAATCTACTAAGAAAGGACATTTGGAAGCAATGCTTCACAGGAGTCCCAGCTAACACTAGCAAATCTATAGTATTGACTGATGCTAGTGAAGGGAAGACTACACTAACTGGGTACATAGAGGAACTAGAACTACAGATATGTGGGGTAGTAACTAAGGGTGACTTCTGGCTAGCTGAGACAATGCCGCCTGCAATCCTATTGGGCCAGGAATGGCAATATACAAACCTTGCATCAATTGAGAAAGGACAAGTGTGACACCAGCTCCCATGCTGTCAGACCCTGAGTAGGAGTCAACCAAAAGTGCATTGCCTAGTGTCAACACTAATCCTACTGTAGATACTACCATCAATAGGTATATGAGCACGGAAAGTGTATTTAATGAACCAGAAATTGACTTCACCGAGTGGGACACAATGAGTACTACTCCCCTGTTACATAAAACTTACTTCATTGCATTCTAGCCCATCCTGGATATACTGATCCCTGGGGCCAAGATGCCGGAATGCCAGGACTACACTAACATGTGTGTGGCAGTCTCACTCACACTGATCAATGCCCCATTTGGCAATTGCTCAGTGGATTACCTCATTTTGAACCCCACACAATTCACTTCCATTTGGCATGTCATCACTAATATCAAAAATCCCCACTATCTCACTTACAATATCCCTGTCAAATTACCTCTGGCTGACAGCCTGAAGATAAAGCCCATTACACTTTCCAGCTTCCCTTTGCCAGCTGATGCTCGGCTCATCACCTCACCAGTCCCATTTGCCCTTTATGAGCGGGAGAACTACCTAAACAACCCTTCCCCCTTTATCTACAACTACTACTGGCTTCATGAGGTACACACTCACCTTTGCCCACCCCTGATCCTCGACATCACTCTCATTAACAAGGATGGAAGGTGATTGATACTATCAGCTCCACCCTCACCCACCTTCCTCCCTCAACATGGTAATGGAGATCTGAAGCACAAGGTCCAGTATGAGGACAATCAGACTGATCACCTCAAGGACCTGAAAAAAAAAAGCATAAGATCTATTATAATAAGGCCAGCTAGATTGGCAAGGAAGGTACATGGTATCCACCACCCTCATCCTCCCTTTAAGTCTGACAAGTTAAATGAACTCCTAGCTACTAAGACTAATGCCTACGATGTTGCTGCTCAGAGGTCCTGTGGTCCCCACTTCTCTGGGAAGATTCACATCAAAAACCCTTGTCTCCTGGAATCACTACCATCAAGTCCATCCTCCCTCTCTTCTCTCTCCTCCATTTTCAGGGACAACAATGAAAGAAAGGCCAGGGCCAATGAAATAATGGATACCAGCTCAACAAGTGATGACGAATTGGACTATCAGCAACCACCCCCTCAGTACATGCCTCACACCATACCAGCAGCTCAATTACTTGGCATAGAGCAGTACTATGAACCATCTTATGATCCCACTATGGCTCATACTACCACCGTCTCTCATTTCGCCCCCATTGGACTGATCAATGGTATATTCAACACCCAGAACAACTTTTGGAGAAGTAACAAATATACTCAGACCCTTCTCCCAGCCATCAAACACTTGGAAGGGTACAGCTCTCCTCCATTTACAGGCATACACAACCCTAACCAAGTTGTCAAGGCCATGCTCCTTGTGAGTGGCCTACTCCGGGAACTAAGACTCTACCAGTGCACTCTTTGTGATGCGGATGGAATGCCCTGGAGTCAGCAATTATCCCAGTATCTCCCAATATCTACTTTACATGTCTTTTAACGTATGAACTACACATCTACCAGTCAAAAGCTGATTATCAGAAACTCATCCCCCACCTTTGCCAACTTTGCCAGGGCATGCACTGACTTTTACAGTGTCCACATGCTGCATCCTAACTTGATCTGACTAGGTATGACTAGTTGTGACTCATTCCAAGTCAGTTCCTAAGTAGTTTCTAATTGTGGGAAGTTTGAGCAAAGTGTGGGAATTGAGCATAGTCAAGCATTGTTGAGCATGAGCAAGCATTACCATAAAAGGAAAGTAAGTAAAGTATATGAACTAAAGTGTATGAAATGTGTAGTAGATAACTAAAGGTTAGGAGAAATGTAACACCCTGCTTTCAGTTGAAAATGTAAGCCAATTCATGTTCATCTCCACTGACTATGATCACCCCCTTTTCTCCAAATGCAACTTGTTTCACCTTCAGGATACATGGTTTGATGGGATATAAATGGATGAGCTGACCAGATTCCACACTGTGCAGACTAAATCTGTCAGTGATGTTGTTGATCAAGAAAACCAACTGCTTCTCATGGATTGCAACCCCTCTACTATAAAAAGACTGTCAGAGGACTATTGTGTCAAGCCACAACAATATCCTACATGGCTGTGGATAGGCTTGTTGCCTTTATTACCCTCCCATCACTTTGAACAGTGAGCCTAGAGATAGCTTCATGAGTACAACCTTAATAGCTGCTGCTGCCCACTTACATTTGTCCATCATACATGCCCCAAACATAGATATCTTTCTGCCCATTGACAAAAGCAATCCCCTTTGGTACTGTAGTTGTTAGTTGGATGCTCATGGATGGAATGAGAACATTGTTCTCAAATGTCCAAACCATGACCTGGCACCTGCACATACCAGTCGCCAGTCACACACTAGTCCCAGCAGGAGCAGCTTCACTCATTATGCAAGTGATCTCACATCCTATGCCTATGTGTTTGACAACCCCTTCTTCAAACTTTACCTGTGGGTGATGTCATCAGCTCCTTCATGCAATGACATTTTCACCACTCCTCTGAGTCTTGTGCTAGGAGTGGATATGATCTAAAATTCACTTCAAAGAGGCTGATTACTCATCTAAGTTGCACAAGTATCTCCAACAATCTGAGGGCATGCTTATGGAGACACTTAGAAAGAATCAGGAGCTTACAGTAAGGGCATCAAAATTTAAACATCTACCTGCACTCACACCACCTATAGACCATGAATAATCATATGCAGAACATCCATGAAGAACAGAAGAAAGCACTAGAAACCTTCCAATGTGATGTTGAGCAGTGGGCTCAAACAGTGGAGACAGGATGTACCACAATACAAAATAAATTGAAGGTATGCAGGATTTGGTTCGAAAATGGAGTTATGCTGATTTTTAGCAGGTTCAGCATGAAGCAATTATGGTGATGAAGAAGGAAATGCAAGCCAAATGTCAAAGGCTCAATAAAGAAAAGAAAAGAATAAGAGTGAGTGGCTCATCAACATCACTGTGAATGACCCTAACTTGAGAGGCAGGTGCAGAAGGAAAACAAAGTTGCTGCAATAAGAAAGCAGTATGAACACAATCTGCAGGTAAGTGTGATAACACATAAACATGCAATTGGCCTAAGTCCATACCAAGAAGCCAACCAAACTTGCCAGTGGCAGCACCAAGTATTGTCTATGATACCACAGAGCTACATTAAGGACCTAGGGGAGGGAAGGTCAATCATCCATCCAACTGACACCAACATCGTTCAAGAGATCATGAAGCAGGAGAGCAAAGGTGTCCAAGAGATACTAATGCTGATACAGAGTCAAGTGTCAATGGCAATGAATCAGGATTACAAAAGCAAAAAGAACACAAAGAAAAGATGTGGGCTTATATGTGATGGGCCCTCTGAAGACATTTTCCAGTATGGAACAGCCATTAAGATTGGGAAAGATTATCTCTGGAAAGATGACCTTGATCCGAATGACAAGCAGATTATATGCAATGTATACAAGATTTCTACTGGTGAGTCAATGAATCAACCCTATCCAGTCCAATCCTTCACCAACATTGTCCAGGCCAACATAATTATTCTCAGGGTGAACAGACATCCAATGTTTCATGGTGGCCCAAACAATCCACATAGAAAGCATGTGGATTGAATGTTGGGTATTGGTCTGTGGACAATGAAGCATAGTTTTAGAAGCACCTCAAAGACATCTGCAACTACTGTGGTGTCGGCCCTCCCCCTTACCATTCCACCACAGAATGGCATAACAGGCTTAGATATCACAAGCTCGCCAAAAAGATTGTAAGGGCTACTGTAGATGCCACTAAGGGGTGGCTCTCAAAAAAATTGTAACTACTGATAGTTGCATTCACTATGGTACATTGCTACCTGATTCAACTGCTGAATGCCTGCCAAGTGCCCAATGAGTGCCTGATGAGCATCCAATCACTTTTCTCATTTTGAAAATATTTATGTTTTTAAAGGGATGTACAGGAATGTAAAATTTGATGTTTTCTTTGCCTTGAAAAGATGATACAAATTAACACATTTCATTTATTGTTTTTGCAAGCCTGATAGTTCTGGTGTCAAATGCAAGAAAAGGGGTTAATGATACTTGAAATTTTGTATTCAACTTCACAAGTGCATTACAGCAGTTTGCAAATCAATGTGAAAAATGCGATTGAAAAATCGTGCCTCAGATAGTCATGGGGGCAGGACCCCAAATTCACCTGAGTGGTACATTCAGTGTGACACATGTGTGACAGGTGCTTTGCCCTAGTACACCATGCCTGAGCCATCAGTTCCTCCTGACGATAAACCATATGCCCTTACTGTTGCTCTGACAGTTTATTCCTCCCTCAAGAGGAAATCTGCCACTAGTAAAGGAAAGTCCACCACTCTGAAGGAAGAGAAGTCTTCGAAAATGAAGGAATTACTATTTGCTATCAATGAACACAATTATGTTGACTTTCTCCGAAGCTGACTTGACAAGCACGGCCAGAATCAGCACAAGGTATCAGAGAAGAAGCATTTTCCATTCAAGTATGTGCCGCCAAATGCAAAAAGGTAAGCCAAACTTTTTTTTTCATTATGCTCACACTGACTGTTGTTTTGCTATCCAGCCAGCACATCAACAACACAATGGATGTCGACAATGCATTGGATTACAAGGAAATGGTTCAGAAAATTCAAACTGCTAATCCTGCCACAACCAAGATCTTCATCGACATGAAGAATGTTCAGAAACTACCTTCCTCAAGCCTATCTGAAGATGAAAACAGTCACGGTGAAACAACTGACAGTGATGTTATTCAGGTAAGTTGATGTTTTCTCTTAGAATTGATTGCTTCAAGTTATCATACATGCAGGGGCTATCTACAAAAGCTGCCACAAGTTTTGACCTTGATTCACACCTTGCAAGATGGTGAATCAAACTATAGAAATGGTACAAGAACCTGAATGATGAAGGAATGATGTACATTGGTCCAGATGGGCCACTTCCTCTCACTCCGGCGATGATTTTGGACTGGTGTTGTTATCTGGTAGGTATTCACTTTGATTCTATCCATTACACACTAACATGTCTGTAGGAGAAAGGGAAGGCTACACTGAAGACCCCCCAAACATAGAGTTGTTTGATGTCTCAAACAAAATGCCATTCTTGCATCCGGCATGATGTGCTCAGCCAGCTGTTTGGCCACTGGAGTCCTCAGGCATCGATGTCAATTCATTGACGTCTGTTCTTCTTTTACAGGTGCTCACACAATCTGGTCTTCTTTCTTCAGCAGTGACTCCGCCTTCTCAAGTTCAACCTTCACCCCTTCTTGGCATCACTGCACCACTGGCACTGCCAGTCACACCTACATCCAAATGCACTAAGCTGCCTACATCCCTGCCACCCATTCCATCTCCATCCAAACTTCGACGGTTTCTCGATTATGCTACTGTGCATCTTGGTGTATACAATGCTACTCAGTATGAGCATGACTTGGAACTCCACAGTATTGGACCAGACATCCTTGCCAAGGTTGATGACGGCATTCTTAGCAGAATTGGCATTTCGACAGGTGATATCATCCGCCTGAAGGAGGGCAGCATAATCTGGTGGAATGGCCCAGATGCGAAACGGAAATGCAGCCACAGTCATGGTGAAACCATGGCAGATGCTGACCCATTCACAAAGAATGTCAACGACCCGAAGCCAAAGAAAAGGGTACTTGTAGGATACAAGATGAATTTCCACAATGGTGGTGGGTGTCACTTTTCAGGCTTGCTGATGCAACCAGGCAGTGGGCTAGACAGGAATAAGGGCTCGGATGCCCATGATCTCTACTACAAGTGCTTGACACAAGATCAGTGGCTTCTGGTGCTGAAGGACTACATTGTTGTTGAGGATCCCAGCTTAGACACAGACAACAAACAGCTCAATACACCTTCATCCTAAATAGTACACAAGTTCATGTACTACTTACTTTCACAGCCTGATGCTCTGAAATAACCCTCCACTTTCCCTGGCATAATAGCTTGACAAGCACGAATGATACCAACCATGGAAAGATCAGTGTTGTAGCAGCGCAAATATGACTTGATTGATGAGAATGCTTGTTCAATCAGATTATAATCTGGGGAGTATGGTGGCAAGTAGATGAGCTTACACACCAGATATAATCAGTACAGGCACATGACAGTGTTTGTTGACTCATGATGCATGTCCTCAACCAGTGTGCGAACCTCTTCACCCAAATGGATGCAACAATTGTCCATTATGAGAATGCTCCATGGTCCAGGGTATGGATTAGTAAATGGCATCTGCACTGTAACTGTCAGCTGTAGACTGTATGTAGTCCAGTGACATGTAAAATATGTCCCACATGTTCTCTCAAAAAGCGCAAAAAGTGCTCACCATCAACAGGTCCTTGGATAATATCGTATGCAATAATGCCATTGAGGGTGAGGACTGGGAGAATGAGTACCAGATTTCGCGCACAAAGCACCTGCATCCATGGCAGCGTTGTCCTTTGATTGACTGCCCATGTAAGCGGTCATATGTGCTTGCCCCTTGCAGCTTTGTCAATAAACACGAGCATGTTGGTGTCAGGTGCTTCTGCTGCAATGTGGTTCATATAGCGTGCCCAAAGTTCAACACTCC
>JBBPOB010001256.1:0-10238 GCA_038091275.1 Tylopilus subfusipes
TCTGATTTATGATCATAGATTACATTTGTGCTATTGTGGTTCCACCTTGTGATTGTGCCAAAAACAAACGACTGTAGTACATACTCAGGATGTCTGCCATAAATCCCAGCAATTGAACGGTGCAATGACCATGCCAATGATGGCAAATTTTGCAGGCCATATCAGGTTATGTCACAGATGTGGCGCCTTACGACTTGTATATACTTCATGTAAGTCATTGCAAACTTTCATCTCTCAGTGATGCCATCTTTTCATCCCTTTTTTTTTCTTGTCAGGTAGACAAGACATGTGGGTATTTCCTACTGCATTGAAGTCTCCTCTTTCTGATAACAATATTGGCAGGTTCATTGATAAGGTTGCTTGTACAGTACCTTGAACATTGAACAGTCTGGGACCTCAGCGGCAGGTACATTCTCACCTACCTAATTTTTTTTTGCCATGTGTCACTGATACTGTTACATATTCAGGGGTTACCCTGCTTCACGTCCATGACCTGCCTGATCTGTACAGACACTACTCAGAGCTTGCCAAATCAGAATCTGAAATATTGAATGCAAATGTTGTCATCCCTGACATCTGTGATCAAAATGGAGTTCTCATTAGATCAGATGAGTATGACTCAAAATTCGAAGATGAAGACTATGTGGAGGTTGAGGTGATCCTGAGATTGTATGCCATGTTGCAGCTTGTTCCATTGTCATTTGCTAATAACACTAAATTTTGAAGCTAAAGATGGGACATTTCTGAAAAGTCAAACAAGGGAACTCAGAGTGTTTTGAGGATTTATCAATGTGGTCTGAAGAGCATGAAAAAACTCCCATACCATTCCTACTCTGCCACCCACATGGTGGCGCTTGCTTCCAGTTCATCAGCACCATTGCCTCTGAGTTCTGCCTCCCCTCCCAGTACACCCATCAAGAAGGGCAAGCATAAGGCGGTTGATGAAGTTAGTCTGGCGGGACAGTCCCCCTCCAAGAAAAGCATGTTGACAATGACCAATGAAGAGGAGGACTTTGACATGGTTACTGCCTGAGCATGAGCTGCAGGACAGCATTGTGGACTGACTGATTGCCTTCTTGTCTTTTGTTCTTGTCTGTATGTGTTCTCATCATTCTTGTCTCACTGATTACTTATGTTATCAAGTTTCGCATCGTCATACAACTTATCAACTTATCTTGTGCCTCTGGGTGTTTTTTGGAGATGTATATTTGTGTAGCATTGTTGATCAATGTCAGTACTGTTGCTGATTACAAGGGTCCTAGGGTTTCTGCCGAACCTCGGCCTTATGTCTAGATCCTTAAGTACCAGAATTGAAGTCGGGGACTTGGCGCAAGCGCGCCGCTACCAATAAAAATAATGACCAGCGGAGGCGAGACAGACGAATACAACAACACTTGCGGGGTCACCTGAAGTTCAACGTAGTGCCAACATGACTCGCAGACGCCGGGAGTCCGGGACGGCGGATGACTCATCCAACGTATTAATACGATCCCTGTCAGACTCGAAGTTGCTCGCGAGTGCTTTTTTCCCGAAAGACCATTCAGCCCGTTTGGACCCTTGCTAGAATCTTGTTGGTCTCATCCGACGTTCAGTCGAACTTGTTCGTGCTGCTCTCAGACGGGCTCTTATATGCATCCGGCCCGTAATTACTCTGCACGTGATTTCTCACCTGGCAACGACACTCGATCGATTGTCGCTTTGTTCTTCAACGCACTCAGTCAAATTACAGATCACGCCTTGTCAATGGGTGGTTTGTGCCAAAGTAGGGCGGAAATGAACGTTTTTCTGGCACGTCTTAGTGCTATGGCATCTGTGCGTTGTATCCGCGGAGGTGCAGGCCGGTGGTCCCTACATTCTTGCCTGTGATTTCCACATGTTTTTCTACACTTCAAGTGATTTTTGAACGATTTAACCTGTCGTGAGTCCCTGCGAGGGTCAGAATCGGCCAAGTCCTGGCTTACCATCTTCGCTCAGCTTGCAAGTCTAAATACTAGGTCACTAGTCGATTTCATGATGTCATGACTAGTGACTAGTGAACTAGTGACCTCCTGACACTGTTATAACACATCCCAACTAGAACCATTCGACACACAATATCAGACAGACATGACTGGACGCGACCGTCATCGCTCAGGCGGCACCATGATGCATGATGTCCAAGGTAGGCAACTCTCAAATATACGAGGACCACGAACAACAGTACGTCCGGCCATCACATTCAAACACCCTCATCGACCCTCACCGGCACCCCGCCGCGCGTTCGCGTGCTCACAGGCCACCTAAACACGGACAGATGGACCATAATCTGCCCAAGAAACGCATACCTGATCAGTGGCATGTTGATATCGACCAGCTGTGCGTCTACATCGATAGCGTGCGCGAAAAATAACAGACGCCTCCTTTTCATTTGTTCGATTCTCTCTTGATACGAACGAACGAAAGATTCGGAAGCGAATGGTAGGGGCACATCACCATCTCCTGGACATGGCCCACTGACAGTGGACATTAAGTCCTGGTGCGGACCCCTTGGTCGACCCCTTGGTCCCGCAACCTTTCACGGAAACGAACCCTCGAGGGGTGCAAAGATCGATGCAGAGATCATGGTTGAGGAGCGTGAGGAGCTAAAGCGCAAGGGCAAAGCATGAGTAGTTTAGTGTACAAGCGCAGAATTTTGAGAACGATATGATGTGTGCTATCACTCATGTTGGAGTCAACGGGAATCCTATGATGTAGCTCGCAGCCTACCTGATGGTGATCAGAGTGATTATGCTTGATCTTCCTCCTCTTCCTCCTCGTCCTCTGCGCGGGCAGCTTTTGCAGCCTTTTCCTTTCCTGCTTCTGCGTTTCCCACTGCATCTCGCCAGGATGTCAATTCCTCTCCCAACTTTTCCTTCGCAGCAACGATCGACTTTTGCAACACCTCATAGTACTCCCCAATGTTGATCGTCTTGTCAGCCTCGACCGTAAAAGAATGCGCGCCATTGGGCGCAAGAGAGGTTGGCGCATTCGTTCCCTCTGGTGGAGAGAGCTCATACGAGACCGTCAATCTCGTTTGGGTAGTCATGATGGTTTGCGATGAAAATCTTGTCTAATCTCATCCCGGCCTCACCGACGTGCTTCCTTGAAGTTCCGCTCCTGCGCGGCGTCCGCGTCAACTCCGACCCGCGATAGAAACCGGTGCCGGACTCGATCAGTGTCCACTGGTTTCGTCCTCTTACTACCACTCACACCGCAATGGTGGTCCTTGTTCAATAACGCAGGCTCTCTGGGTTTTTAGTTGACGAACCTGCGTTTTTGAATTATTGTCGGCTCACCTGCTTTTATTTTTTTTCAATGGACTTTAAGTAACTGCTTTTCGCAGCTTTTCTCGACGGGCACATCAACATAGACCATAGAAGCTACACAAGCCTAGACGAAGGAACACTTATAGGGATGACTCGGTCCTGCGGCGAACGATACCGCTACCTGCATTAAAATATGACGTGCCCTCTCTCGCCCACTACCGTCCTCCCGGCGCTTGCTACCCTTATTGCTTGCAGTTCGGCACGCGTTGAAGAAGCACTCCAAGCACTCCGAGACGTGTATTTTCCCCCATACCCAGTCGCCCACGCTAATGAGTGCCGTGCCCGTGCTCCAGAAGTCATTGTCAGACGCTGTACAGGCTTTCCGACCCAAGCGAACAGCATGGAGTTCTCGATTCCGGATACGCGTCTGCCGAGGAAGACGATGAACAGGACGACGAAGTAAAAGAAACAATAATCACAAACGCGATAGACGAGGAAGAGATGGAGGCTAAAGACGAGGCGTTGGATATGTTACGCTCAGACGAGCTTGCTAGTGAGTGCGGCTATGCCATCAAATGGCTGACTGGACTGGTGAAACGGGGCAATGGTTGGCTCTGCGGGACGTCGTCGTCCGAAGAGCAGGAAGCGTGGACGACGTGCCTCGAAGACGCGTCCAGACTTCTCGCGCCGTTTGCAGGTGACGATGTACCCGAAGAAGCGGTGACCCGGACGTTTACCTTTCCGTTTCGCATCCCGCCGTGTCGTTGCTGTCGTTTCTCGGACGTTTCATCTTTGGCGCCACCAATTATGGTTGAATTGAACCACGCGCCTGTTGCGATTCCATGAACATGGTCTTTGTCATTGATGAGTACATGGATGTCTCCGAGCCGGCCGAGGCCCAAAAGCAGAAGGACATTGTGATGGATGCTTTCCACAACCCGCATAAGCCAAGACCGAAAGAAGAATGGATCGGCGGGGAAATGACTCGCCAGTAGGTGCTTTAAGTTTCTCTCTGGAATTCACCAAATGACGTCTACGCAACTGCAGATTCTGGGAACCTGTGACACAGAATGCGACCAAGCAGTCTTAGAAGAGATTCATCGTCGCCTTTGACGGGTTGTTGCAAAGCATGTTGCAGCAGTCGATCGACAGAAGTCAGCATCGAATCCGTGATATCGAGAGTTTTATCGATCTCCGACGCGAGACAATTGGGGCGAAACCTGCATTTGCTCTGCTGGAGCTGGGTCTCGAGATACCTGATGAAGTTATGTCCCACCCTGCGATTCAAGAGATGTACGTGACAGCCGCCGACATGATTTTTATCGCAAACGTCAGTAATATTCTCGATCAAATGGCGTCGCAGAGAGAGACTTACGTGATGCCTTTGAAGGACGTCGTGTCTTACAATGTCGAGCAATCCCGTGAAGACGACGACGACAACTTGATAACGATTGTCACGAACGAACTCAGTACAGATGTGAACGGTGCGATGCTGTGGATGCAAGACCTGCACACTAAACTGGAGCAAAGGTTCCATGCTGCCATGGCGGCGCTTCCAGAGTGGGACGAGCCGTTGAATTCACAGGTGAAGGAATATTATGGCCTAGGGAACTGGGTACGGGCCAACTATGAATGAAACTTTGAAAGCGGAAGATACCTTGGAAACAGAGGGATAGATATCAGGGACAACAGATGGATGTGTCTGATGCCGAAGCGCGAGAGAGCAGAGCTTATTGGACCTGTGCTCGTTGACAGTTCCCTGTTGTGATCGAGTTCAACTATGTATGCAAGAAGATCGGAGGGTATTGTAGATACCATTGACCAACTTGCCTGATAGGACTGTAACGTTAGCAAGGCCAGTCAAATATGTTCCGGGAGTCATCTGTGAAACGAAGTGTAGAATTTGAAAGCGGCAAATATCTCCGAGTCGAGTCGGAAACAGAGGGATGGTGATCAAGGAGAATAGATGGATGGCTCTCATGCCAAAGTGCAAGAGAGTAGAGCCTGTTCAAGGACCCGTGCTCGTTGTGGTTCTTTGTTGTAAATTGAGTCCCAGAAGTGGGGTAGGGAGCTCATGGATACTGCCGGCGTCTAGGTCCAAGCCTTAAGAGATGTCTGGTAAATACAGTTTCTCATGCACCACGATCTTGTCCTCACCTCCGGATACTAGTAGCACGTCAAGAAGCAACTCCAAACCATGCTCTACGTTCAATTCGACAAGATAGATATAACAGACAAAGAAGGTATGTACCGAGTCCTTGACTCGCTGGATATGTACCAAGATAACGTGTACTATCTACATCCCACCCTCCGCGGACTCACCCGCTTCTCCGACCAAGTCCACACAGCGCCAGCGCCGCACGCATCATATCTTCGTCCTGCGGTACGTCCATGCCCACCCTGTCCCCATACGATGCCCACTTTCCATGTTCCCCCTCCCACACCGAATCGGGCGCAAGTGTAAACGCAAGACGCGGACGCGGACGCACATGGGTGCCCTGCCCGTGCCACCTCGCCGCGTCCGACGCGCCAAGACTCCCCTCGGGCGTCACCGCCTCAACGTCGTCTTCCTCCGTGTCGTATCCCGCGCCTGCGAGTCCAGCCTCTTCCCTATCGCCCTCTCTCTCTTGATCCCTGTCTCGCGCCTGGCCCCGGTCACGATCATAGTCCCGATCCCGCGCCTGTGCGCTCGGCAGCCGGCGCCCCTCCTTCTCCGCCAATCGCGCCGCCGCACACGCCCACTCGAGCGTCCGACTCCCGCCTAGAAACTCGACCAGGTCGCGCGCGAGCGGGCTCGCGGGCGGTGCGAGCGGCGACGAGGGCATGTTGTCCCACAGCGACGCGTGCGGATTGTGCGGGCGCGTTGGGGTGCGGGGTGAGGGAATGCGAGATTCGGAGCGCGCGGCGACGTGGTCGAGCGAGGGGCGTGGGCGGGGCGGGGCGACTTCACGACGGGGCGTGTGTGCGCGTACGTGTGTGGTGGAGAGGGTGCGTGTACGCGTTCGCATGGGGTGGGAGGTCGAAGCTGAGGCTGAGGTGCACGTCGACGTGGACGCGTAGGTCGAGGAGAGGGTAGACGGGGAGGACGATGGATTGGGGAACGACGCGGCGCGGTGCGCGTCGGTGGGTTGACTGCTTCCGTGGTGCAGTGCAACCTTGCGCTCCGTCTGACGCTTATTTTGGAACCAGATCGTGACAGATTTCATTTCCCTGGTGTGCGCTCACGGATTAGTTGCGAGATGTGAGACGCAAGGGATAGACGTACATTCCCGCGGCCTGCGCGACCGCTTCGCGCTCCTCGCGCGTTGGATGGGAGGACTGGTGAAACAGCTGCTCGAGCAGCATCAGCTGTACGCTGGTGAATCGTTTTCGCGTACGACGTGTCAATGCGGCATCGTCGGAGGATATGCTCGCTGCCGAGGACGTCCTGCTGAGCGTGGAGTGCATCGTCGACGACGACGACGAGCAAGGTTGAAACGAGGATAGAGGGAGGCGACGGGTATTTAAGCTGGCAGCAGCCAAACGAACGAGTGGCACTACGCGTCTGTCACGTGATCGCGTCTCGTATATGATCGATGTAGAAAAGACGAGGACGAGCGTATCTACTATGAAGTAGCCTTTTCCTTGCCCCGCGGTCGCTCCTTGATCACCATTCTATTGGTCTTGGGACCAGGTTTGCGTGTACGCGTACCCTTAGTACCCCAGCCCCATATCGACACCGGATGTTTGTTCGACTTAGATTTACCACGTCCCCCTCCATGCGGGTGATCACATCTGCGAGACCATCAGAGGGTGACCAATAAATGACGAAATAGCGTACGCGTTCATGGCAACACCGCGCACGCGCGGTCGCCAGCCCAACCATCTGTTTCTCCCCGCTTTACCGAGCTTCCGGTCGTCCCACAACGGATTACTGACCCTTCCAATGCTCGCCACGCAATTCGACAGCACCTTGCGCACTTCACCACTCTGAAGCCGAATGTGACTGTACCGGCCATTTTCTTCGTGGTGCACGACCTGCGCAAACGTCCCGGCAGCGCGTACAAGAATGGCCTTGCCTAGCGGATCGAGGGAGACGTTGTGCACCATAGTGCCCGTCGGAATGAGCTTGAGGGGAACACAGTTCCCTAGTTTGATGATCGCCCCACGGAGAATCCCAATGAGCAACGCGTCCGATGTCGACTGGTCCTTGGCACGCTGAGCAATCTCGTCCACAGACCACGTCTTCTTTCCCTTTCCCTCGTCCCCCGTGTCTTCATCGTCGCTACGAACGGACTGGATCAGCGATGCTGACAGACCAGAACGATAACTCTCCACGACGTCTCCCGCTCGCAGACCCTCCGGGGCCAAGATATACTTCCACTTTGCTCTCCCCTCCACATTCGGGTCCCTCGCCTTGATGAGCGTAATGTGCCCCGACCGACCAGGGTCGTACTCGATTCGGACCACGTCATACGGCCCGGGCTCCATCCGCACGAAATCCACGATCCGAATCCGCCTACGATGTCCCCCGCCGCGAAAACGCACGGTGATGCGCCCGGTGGCGTTCCGACCGCCCTTTTTGCGCAGAGCGGTGGTGAGCGCGCGGACGGGCTTGCCTTTGTAGAGGTGGTCGTTGATGGGGCGGCGGAGGTGACGAATGCCGGGGGTGATGGGTTTATAGGTTTTGAATTTGGTGACGACGGTGTCATACGAGGCGATGGTCTCGCGTGTCGTGCGGGCTGCGTAGGTGCGCGAGGGTCCAGATGGCGCAGAGGCACGGAGGGCGGGCGTCGGCGTCGGGCGTAGTGGGAGGTTGCGCAGGAGCTGGCGTAGACCGAACATGCTATTGGTGGTCAAAAAGACGAGTCTTGTTTGCACTACACAAACAGAACGCGTCCCTCTACCAAAAACCAAATCGATATGGTACAGTTACCGACGTCTCGTTGGACGACGCTGACGATCATGGCGACGTACAGGCTACCCAAATCACAGCAGGGACTTCTGAGCTGCGGGACATTACCAAGATGGAGCGCATAGGTCGGTCCAACACCGCGACGCGCACGCCCGCTCATACCCCACACTTGCAGGCGCACACTCGCACATCCGGGGCCTTGGCCTCGACGACAGACTCGAACCGCGCGGAAATGCACAGGGCATGGTCGGCCAAGGCAAAGCACGCAAAGCAGCCGGCATGATTCTCAAGATGGTGCAAGAGGGACGGATAGCTGGACGCGCCATCTTGTTCGCTGGACCACCCTCGACGGGCAAGACCGCCATCGCACTTGGTGCATCCAGGCTGTGTGATCATGGCGCCAATGTGCTGACTCGCTTGTAGGCATGGCACAGACGCTCGGCGCAGACGTCCCTTTTACGATGATCGCTGGAAGCGAAGTCTTTTCGCTTTCCATGTCCAAAACTGAAGCACTCACGCAAGCCATTCGGAGAAGTATCGGCGTACGCATCAAGGAAGAAACGGAAATCATCGAGGGTGAAATTGTCGAAATTCAAATCGACCGCAGCCTCACGGGGGTGCGTTTCCCTGCATGTGCTCCAAGTGAACCTACTCACGCATGTTTATGTAGGCGACAAAGACGGGGAAATTGACGATCAAGACGACGGACATGGAGACGATATATGATCTCGGAACGAAAATGATCGACGCGCTGTCGAAAGAAAAGGTACTCGCAGGCGATGTCGTCGTCATCGACAAAACTTCGGGCAAGGTCTCGAAACTCGGTCGCTCTTTCGCCCGTTCGAGAGACTATGATGCCATGGGCGCAGACGTACGTCGATAACTTAGCCCTCGACGTCGCGCGTCATCCAATCTCCTCTTCGCAGACGAAATTCGTGCAATGCCCAGAGGGTGAAATACAAAAGCGTAAAGAAGTCGTTCATACAGTCTCTCTCCACGAAATCGACGTTATCAACAGCAGAACACAAGGTTTCCTCGCTCTCTTTGCCGGCGACACGGGTGAAATCAAACCTGAACTCAGAGACCAAATAAACACCAAAGTCGCCGAATGGCGGGAAGAAGGCAAAGCGGAAATCATACCCGGCGTCGGTCCTTCCTACTAGCCCGTGTTAATCGACTTGCTAAAGGCTTGTACGTGTAGGTGTTG
Source organism: Tylopilus subfusipes (assembly GCA_038091275.1). Lineage (NCBI taxonomy): Eukaryota > Fungi > Basidiomycota > Agaricomycetes > Boletales > Boletaceae > Tylopilus > Tylopilus subfusipes. The sequence goes on from JBBPOB010001256.1 coordinate 9,386, forward strand.
TTCATCGACGAAGTCCACATGCTCGACATCGAATGCTTCTCGTTCCTGAACCGGGCATTGGAAAGCGAGCTCTCGCCACTGGTCATAATGGCATCCAATCGCGGCATGTCCAGAATACGAGGGACCAACGTGCGCAGTCCGCACGGTCTCCCAGTAGACCTCCTCGATCGCGTCTTGATCGTCAGCACGAAACCTTACACGGAGGACGACATCCAACAGATCATCCAGATCCGGTAACGTCCCCCATCCCCTCAGCGTCGTCCGTCCAAGACACGACTGACGAGACGAGCGACAGATGCGAAGAAGAGGACGTGACGCTGACGTCGGACGCGCTCAACGTCCTGACGTCGATGGCGGGCTCGACGACGTTGCGATACGCACTCAATCTGATCTCGTGCGCCCAAGTGATCGCGCGGAAACGCAAAGCGGACAAGGTCGACGTCGAGGATCTGCGTCGGGCGTACGTGTACTTTATGGACGAGAAGCGGAGCGTGCAGTGGCTCAAGGAACAACAGGGGTCGTTGGTGTTTGAGGAGATGGGCGTGTCGTCCGGTACGAATGGGGATGTGGCGATGGGGGAGGTGATGAATAGTACGTAGGAAGCCCGCATCAGTGAACCGAAAAATGGTCTTAGACTAAGTCTGCGAGCAATCTGCAAGAAAAAACTTTTTGTATGACCCTTGATTGCCTTTTTATCGACTTTTGAGAGCTCTGATTGGAGGACAGACCAACGAAAGAGCATCAAGCGGTAACGTCATAAGTGTTCTCCAGATTCGGAAGGGAGCGATATTTTGGGAGGTCTCGACATTGCCAGTGATACGGGGCTACTCTCGCTATTCTAGCACGAAGTTCG
>JBBPOB010001257.1:0-10236 GCA_038091275.1 Tylopilus subfusipes
GATCCTTGCCAGTCACAGTGTGATTAGCCACATACATACACCATTTGCTAATAGATATTAGCACCACCAACACCACAAGCTAGGAAGAAGCCAACTCTATTCTCTGAATAGATTATTTGAGATTGAAAGAATGACCGGGGAGCCAATTAGCTAAGTTTCTTACTCACTCACTAGCAATGCTATTGTTTGATCTGGTAGGTGTGTTGTCCATCACCAGCTTATAGTTAGATTGGGCCCAAAGGGAAGATAGAAGAGTCCCCTAGCATCCATTCATCTTTTCCTGACAAATGATAGTGGGTTCCCAGTACTCTACTTCTGGGGTGGGTGAGTCCCACTGGTGGTCAGGGGCAACTCCTATAAGTGGCTTGGTGAGGGTGAGGCCTTCTGAAAGTCCATACTTGGATCAGACTCTTTCTTTAACTACCTCCTGCTGGCAGAGGTAATCCCAGGCATATCCTGAGGTCCTGTAGTTAAAGGGGGTAGGGAAGGTGAAGTATTGCAACACTAAACTGATCAAGGTGGTCAGTGATCATGATACCTTCATGAAATGGTGGTATGGCCCCTCTACTATCTATAGATCAGAAGCCCTGTGCTTACTGATTGAAGCTAAAGTGGGTGAAGAGATAAGGTGGATGCAGAGTGGCATGTTAGGCCTGCCATGGTATCAGTAGAAAAGTCTTGTTTAAGTGAAACAATCAGAACTCACTCAAGAGCTGGTAGTCTGCTTAGCACAAGCAGGGCTAGGAATCAGTGATGAGACAGAGGAGTTGTGGGAAAACTCCAAGTGAACAAGACTAGGGAGTCCAGTTGTTCATCTGGGCCTTTATATACTATTCTAAGGTTTGTACATGTGTATGGTAGGTCTAAGATATTGATATTCTATGTCTTATCTACCATGAGGGAAACATGTGTGTACAGCCCAGATAACTGGATCATATCCTAGAGGCTAAAGGAGAGTCATGGTGAATCAGAATGTACATGAGGAATGCATGAGGATGAACATGAGGATGAGATAGGGGCATGAGGCAGAGATAATGCATGGAGATGAAATACATGAGGTAACCATGAGGCAGATAGGGAGTGACTATCTATGACTCATTCTGAGTCACTTTGACTAGGGCTAATTAGTGATAACCTAATGTCAGTTATGCTTAGCCTAATACTTGTCAGTCATGCTAACTAGGGTTTGAATCCTAATGTCAGTCACACTAGTTATTACAAAGTAAAGTGTATGAAATGTGTAGTGACTACTAGGGTTAGAAGGAAATGTAACACCATATTTCCCTCTATTCTGATGTATTCTGAAATGTTCCCTTCCTACTGACAATTCCTTCTACTTCTGATATTGTGAATTACCCATCCACAGTCTGCAGTAGTTCTCTCTGCTTCTCTCCAAGTCTGTGCCTATCTTGAAGTCTCTTGTCATTTACTATTTAAACCTTTGTACCTGTGTTAGTGTACTTTAGCTAGATCTGCTCATTCTAGCCCTTTAAATCACTCTTGAGCATCTTGACTCTATGAGACTCCCACTTCACTCTTGATGCTACTGGACAAATCAGCAAGATTCTGTCTTTGTCAAAACCTTGACTTTAAAGGCTTTGAGTCTTCACTTCATGTCAAAGTGTAATAACAGGTTATGGTAACATGTAGGGATCCTAAGGTCTTGGTGGCAATGGAGAGGAGGAGGATGGCAGCTACTATTACTATTGGTGCCATGATGCCAATGAGGAATAGGAGGAGGGAAAGAAGAGTGGTTACTGGAAAAGGATGAACTAGATATAGACAGTTCAATCCTTGACCTTTTTGAAATGTATTCTAAGAGTGGAGGTGAATCAGTGGCTCAACATCTCTGCTGTTCATGACCAATCTCAATACCCTCTCAAATAAGATCCTTAACCTGTTGAGGAAGGAATACTCTACAAGTAGCATTTTAAAGTCCAGTCATAAAACTGGACAAAAACCATAACCAAACTGGACCATAACCAAACATAACTGAACCATTGATATTGGTTATAGTCAGTTATAATTGGTTTCAGTTTCAGTCACCACTGACATTCAACAATCCAAAACTGGTCAAAAACCAGTCATGACCAGTCTTTTGCATAACTGATCACTATTGCTAGTATGCAGAACTATATACAGACATTACACTGGTACAACCTCAATCTGGTCTCTATTCAACTGCTCAAGCTCCAGCATCTCTTTATTAATGTGACAGAGTTCTTTGTACTCATCAAGACACATCTCAAATGTGGCTGAGTTTAGAGCAGTGTGATCAACAACCATGGCCTATCAAGTGTGTTTCATAATCTGGAGTTCCTTGAACCAATCAGCACCAAATCAACAGCACCAATCTGTTGCAATCTCTGCACCCATAGAAAAGAGTCACTTTCAAGATACAAAAGACATAGGAATGGCACATATATTCTATACAATCTCTGAGAGAGTGGGATAGATAGTGGAATGGTTCTATGATTCATCAGTTAGCAGACAGAAGTGTGAGTAGATGGAAAGACTTACCACCCACCAAGTAAATATATCCATCTCCTTCAAAACATTGTCCTTAACAATGGTTAAGTAGCAACAGAGTTCTGCCTCCAATCCAAGGATGCCAGTACTCTGCTTGTTTGCATTCTCCATAAGCTTGTGTTAATGCTGATCATATTCAGCAGCCAAGGTTGTGTGGTTATCAGATACCTGGGGTTAGTTAGGAGTAAGTGATGTAGATGCACAGTTTGCATTCCAGCAGTCCTTCACAGTATCCTTGAGCACCTTTGTTACCTCATTATACCAATTTTTGATGTGCCAGTTGCCCTTGGCTTGCTTTATTTCTTGTTTGTCAGCTTCTTCCCATACTATCTTGATATAGTTCATTTTATAGTATGAATGGAGAACTTGAATGGGTAAGCACTAGTCAATTATGCTGTGAACACAATGTACCAAGAATGAGTAGGTAGACTGGCTTGTGGTCAAGCTTGTTATAATTTTCATAAGGCCACAGTTGCATCATCATCTCTGTACTCATGGCATTTCTACCATGGCTTGTGAGTTGTAAGTTGATTGCTAATCTCATTTTCTTTCATGGCTCATCTCTTGCAAGTGCCTGCACCCTCATCTTCCTCTCCCCATCTTGACTTCAACATCCTCAACTTGACCAACACCATCAGTAGTGCTGGTACAATCCCCTCCACCAACTGCACGATCACTTCCCCTGGCTGTTCCTACACCCACCCAACAACAACATCTCACCTACTATACAACCTCAGCGCTAGCAAGCTCTCCTCCAATGGCCTCACCTCTGGCAGACACAGCCATAGCAGTTCCATTCCCCCTCTTCTGTCCACAACATACCCTATGTGTCACAGTCCATCCCTCACTCTCATAGTTTCAGCCCCATCATGCCCCTGCCATGTGCTCAGCCACGAAGATGCAGAAATGCAAGTCCCCCAACAATGACTCCAGTGAGGACAATGACAAGTGATTCCCACTGTCAGCACTGCCATTGTCTGCAGTGAGACTATTAACTGTCAGCACATTGAGTCCAAGCAAAGGTGTCATGATGAACTTCATGATGGCTACTGTCAACTCAGGAATGCTCTCCCCATCTCCAACCAGAAGTTGAGCAAGGTTTTCCTCCTTGACCATGCTACCACCCATGCCAAGTATCTCAAGATGACCACCCAACAACTCCAGACAAGACTGCAACAGGCCAAGAACAAGGTTCAACAACTTTGCTCATGAATATGAGCTTTGCATATTCAATCATTGTCTTACCCCATGTACAGCATCAGCAAGACATTAATGCTTGGCACCACTGAGCAGAGACACAGCCACTGCCACCATGCTGCAATCACAGTTGAGCTTCCAATTGTTGATCTCATTTTGAACCTCAAAATCCACCTGTGTTACTGGCTTACATTATCTTCTGTGGACTATTATTGCAAACATGACTCACAACTGGAATACCTGCCTGCTTTGCAGGTTGCATTACTACACATGGACACTTACATTACACTTTTTTATTTGGCATTTTATGACACCCATCATCTAGTGTGTTCCCCAAGACCACTGGCAACCTGCTTTCACCAAACTTGGTTTCAGACACTGGCTGTGCTACTCCATTCTTGGTTTTGGCAATCTGTTTGATGATTAGCCTGTGATTAACTGTCAAATGGAGAGACCAGTACCATATTTGGCTGGCTTAGGTAAAAGTCTTTTCTTACTCCAATATGCTCTTGACTGAGTCCTTGTTTCTAGCATGAGCATAACAACACTCACAGGCATGCATCAGCAAGTTCAATGCCAATATGTCTCACTACGGTTGCCACACAGTGGAATACTAGTACCCATGAGGGTTAATTCATCCCACTGACAGCAACAGCAGCAGTTCCTACTCACAATATGTCTGCCCATGCATGCTCTGTTATGTTTCTCCTAATCCTTAGTCACTACTACACATTTCATACACATTTCTATGCTACTTAAATATTTGCCCATTAAGAGAATCAAACTCTCAACCTCTTAGTACTGATTACATACTGATCACACTACTGATCACCCTAGTTAGATCTAGTCAGATTGACTCAGGACAAGTCACATCTAGTCAGGATGAGTCATAGATAGTCAACCCCCTATCTACTTCATGGGTGCCTCATGTATTTCATTTCCATGCACTATCCCTGCCTCATGCCCCTATCTCATCCTCATGTTCCTCCTCATGTACATTTCAACTCATCATGACTCCCCTTTGTCCTCTAGGGTATGATCCAGCTATCTGGGCTGTACACACATGTATTCCTCATGGTAGATATGACACAGGATATCTAAGATCTACCATCCACATGTACAAACTTTAGAATAGTATATAAAGGCCCAGGTGAATGACTGGACTCCCAAGTCTTGTTTACTTGGAGTTTTCCCATTCTCCACTGTTCACTGATTCCTCACCCTGCTTGTCCTCATCTAAGACTATCAGCTCTTCAGTGAGTCTGGTCATTTCATGCTCACTTGAAATGACTGAACCCCATCAACGAAACAGAAGATAGCCATTTTGTATTAATAGTATGTCACATACTCAGTAATTGCTAATATAGATTTTGTGCTATTCAGAGTACATTCTGATGGTGTAGTTTGCTGTTCATAGCTCCAGCCAGCACCAGATGGCACTTTGTGAATCACCAAATGTAACATGATAACACCTTCATATAATCCTGTAAGTTGACTAGCTCCCATTGGAAGGGTTTATGTGTTCCTGCTAAATTTGTGCAACAATTGGAAGATCCATCTCGCTAGATATACACTCTGCAAGGTGTTCTATAGTCAAAAAATCACCAAGAATTCTTTCTAACTTGAAGTATGACACCTCCATGGCAAATTTACATTAGAAGGTAACTTCATTAACTAGTAATATATATGTTTAGAGTTCAACTTCAGAATGATGGTTCAATTGGAAGATGTATCATGCAATAGCATGCTAAGGATAAGCCCATGATGCAGAGGCACAGGCGATCGCTGGCCGCTGGCACGCCCTCACACATGTGCACGTCCTGTTGACACCACTCAATGACTCACAGCTCGTGTTCCAAATTGTGACGAAGGTCATCTCTGACCTCGCTGACATTCTTCTCACCACTGGATGCATCACACCCAAGTCAGACATCACTTCTGCCCTCACCTCCAAATTCATTGAGAAGCTCTCCTTCTTGATCTCCTTGGCCATGCATGTGAACAAGATTGTCGGAGAGGACGTTACCCCGGGTGATTTTGAGGTGTTGGCAGTCCTGCCAGCAACCGCATTCGATGCAATGGTGATGGAGGATTCATACGACGATGGACGATCTGCCAAGGCAAGAGGGAACAATGTCTCCAAGGTGCTGTGTGCAACAGATCTGGGTCTGAGGAAGAAGACACAGATGGGAACAACAGAGGAGAAGCAGTGGGAGACAAAGGTCCTGCTCAAGCCCAAGGTCGCACTTGAGTCGATCATCAAGATCATGGACAAGTGAGGAGCGAGGATGACCCAAGACTCATTCGTATGATGTGCATGACTTCATTTACGTGTTCTGTTTTGCGATATATTATAGGATAGTCAGCATTGCACTGAGGGAAGTAAAATCACTCTTAAGTAGTGACCAAGTATTCTCAAAATTCATAGCCACGGTCACTCATACCGAGAGGCAAGTCCCTTATTCAGAGTGTCACCCATGTCTCTGATTCAGAGTGTCACCCATGTCTCTGATTCACCATTTAGACTACTAAAGATAAATGTCAACGTCCCTCATTCATAGCCTCTAGGTCCCTCATTTGTAGAGTCAAGGTCCCTTATTGTAGAGTCAAGGTCCCTCATTTATAGTGTCTATGTCCCTCATTTGTAGAGTCTATGAAGCTTAAAAAGAGCATTGTTACACGCTGCAACACCACATCAATATTCAATTTATCACACCCCAGCAAATTGCAATTCATAACATTAGCATCACAAAACATCTTGCTATTACATGCGTAGCAATCAAACATGCATCTGAACAGGTTCGACAAGTGGCAGAAGTTCAATGGATGTGAAGAAGGGTCCAATAATGAGCACAAAGACTTTTTGCGAATCTGACATCATTCAAGTAACTTGGAGTGTGATCGTTGCCAAGGAGACCATGACCCTGCCTCTTGTGGTCTAGCATCGACAACAAAAGGAGCCCACAATCGAGTGAGTTGGAATTCAAATATCTGCTAAAGTGAGAAGATCTCTCAAGCAAGTATTATGTGTCTTTGGTAGTGGCAGCTAAATTTTCGACCACTCAAGGTCAGTAAACATGGAAAAGAAGGACTCCAAAAGCAAACATTGGGTTTCCCAAGTGCTTCACCACTGCACTTTTTCTTCCTTTTGTTCATAGACCTGTTGACTGACTCGGATGGCCTGCTAGCATTGTGTGTGGTGGTGCTTTCATGGTCAATAACCTGCTGAGGATTTCATCAGTGAGTTTCATGCAAGTAGCACTAGACTGGAAATGGACCCTAGAACTTTTGGAGGTATCCTGCTGTGTGATTGTGATTGTTGTAGAAGCAGAATGCTTGCTAGAACCAGCAACCACCTCGGAAGGTTTGCTACTTTGAATTATCTGTGGTAATGGTCACAATGTGCTGGCCTATGTTCATTGAAGTGGTCGTTGTTACATCACAGATGAGTATCAGTCGGTGACACTTACCTGTTTGGAGTCCAGACGAGGACCTTGCTTCAGCTGAAGCAATAATTTCACAGCCTTTTCTACATCCTTCTTCATCGGAACATCACAGCGTGCTTTAGGCTGACCAGAGGTGAATTTCTGACCGAGACCCTTGAACACCATTATATTTGTGTGATAAATATCGTCCAGCTCTTCATCATCATCCATAACAGGGTACTGCAACTTGCCTAGGGCACTACTGCACTGCATGCAGTCATATCCATTCGAAAGGGTGGTATTGTTCAAATCTTGGGCAATCAAGGAAGCTGCAACGTGTGGGACCATGAAGTACTCAAAGAATTGGGCATGCGAGAGTGGTTTGAACCTGTTGTCTGGGGTTTTCTCTGGAGGAAAAAGGTTGAGAAGCATATGCATGATGATTGATGTACCCTTGAGTCCATAAATGAATGAATGAGCCAAAATGCATCAGTGCTGGAAGTGAGTGAAATGAATACTTACTATCCCGGTTGAGCACCTACAGCTGTCTTGCTATATGGCGAGATCTTCAAAGGCTTCAATATGGCAAACCACTCAATTGTCCACTTGTCATCCTTCAGATTGGCTTTGAAACCACCCCAAACGCATGACCACCTTTCCTGGAAATCCCCATCCCTGAGTACAAGCTGCTGTAAAAAGTCAAACATTGCCACAATGTGTCGAGGAATTCCCTTGAAGTTGACCGACAACACTGGCCACCCTTTTTCCAGTGCCTCATGCAACAGCATGAGCCACACTTTGTTTGCCTTAATCAGCGTGCAAATTTCACTAGCAAATCACATCACATCATCTCATCCCTTGCACTGGCGCATTGTTGCATAAGTCTTCAGCGCATCCACAAGTTCCACTGAAATGTCTTCAGCCACAGGGATTTGGTCCTTGCATGCAAAACCTGGACAGTGGACAAGAACTCTAGCATTATCCAGCTTGTCTTCACTGGTCATAAGGCTAGGGATATGGAGCTTCTATCTAATTAGACAATGAGACAACACAAGAGGTCTAACCCATGCTTACTACATTCGCTTCTTTCTTGTCCTCAGAAGGCACCTTGATTTCCTTGTGCATATCTACTGTAGCCTTGGTTTTCTTCCTGAATGCATTCTATTGCAAGATCTGTAGTAAGTGACTCATATGAATAGAAACATGCAATGACTTACCAACCCACTGGCACTAGAGCTGCATTTGTGCTCGACTGGTTTCAGATCTCTAACAGACTCAGAGCCAATGTCTTTCAACTTGCCTTTCCCTTTCTCTGTCCTCTGTGCATAAGAAAGTGTAAGCAATAAGAAAAAATTGGTGTATTCTTACGCTCATGGGATGTATCATTGCATCTGAGTCTGAGTCATGGACATCCTTCACTGTCTGAACAGTAGATTGAGCACCACCTTTCGGTGTCTCTCACTGCAACTCTTGCAACTCAACTTGTCCATCATTCAGTCTCTGTTTCTTTGAATGTTGTGCCACTACTGGCGGGTCATCTGGAGTGCTGACAGCCTTTCTCTTCTTGCTATCCTGTGGAATCAAAGTGAGACTATTGTTCTTGTGCATGTCATCATCTTTCACCTGAGTCTTTTTTTGCACCTGCTTCTTTTGCTCTTTCCAGGTGTTGTGAGCATGTTCTGTTACTTCAAACTGGATTGGAACTACCTTTAGCCATGTCATCATCTACATCAGAATCACCGGCATCTGAGTCATACACCATATTCTTCTTGCCAATGGCCTTTCTCTTCGAAGTGTTCTTCAAGTTGTGTGCATTGTCTTTCATGTGAGTTTCTTGCTCTTTCCAGGTGTTGTGAGCACATTCTGTTACTTCAAACTCAGGGACCAGAATTACCTTTAGCCACATTGTTGTCTACATCAGAATCCGAGTTGTAGACCATATTCTTCTTGCTGATGGCCTTGCTCTTCTTTCTGCTCTGGGCCTGTGGGGTTGAAGCAAGATTATTGTTCTTGTGTATATCATTGTCTTTCAGGATCTTCTTAGTCTTTTTCTGCACCTGCTTCTTTCACTCTTTGTGGGTGCTGTGAGCATGTTCCATTACTTTAAACTGGATTGGAATCACCTTTAGCTACACTGGCATTGTCATCTGTATGATCATCACCGGAATCTGAGTTGTAGACCACATTTTTCCTTTTCTTTGTTATGGAGCAGTTACAGTGACCTGCACACAATCAATAACGTGCTGAGTCATGAGTGTTTCATCAATTCTTACTTTATTTACTACTCAAATAACTATATCACTCTTATGCCTAGTAGACTACTATTAAGTCTACCCAAGTACTAAGTTTCATTGGACTAGCCTTAGTTCTTCAAGAGATAATAATGAATTTCATTACTACACTAGTTACAAACTGTAGATACAATTACTACTAAAATCTTATAGATGGCACAGCTTCAGAACTGTACAGCCTAATCACATGATCATTGCCTTGCTTTGGGTGCTGCCAAACTTGCCACTCAGACATAGCATTAGTCATAATCATAATTCTCATGAGCCACAATCTTTCAGATTCAGCTAACTTAGACAAAGTACTTGAATACCTGTGAGAACCTGGTTACTATGAATGGAAGTACAGTCATGCACAGCATGCATGAGTCATTATGAGTCAGTATGAGTCATATCTATTAATAGACTACAGAACCCTCCAATAGCAAATTAGACTCAAACTCTGAAGACTGTTTTGGAAGACATCATAGCCACCTGTAAAATAGCATATAAGGAGGGCAGATTTGCATGCAAGAGTCAGGATCCCCACCTCAGGTACACACCTAAAAAGGTCAATCCTCACATCAGATTCAAACAAAGAGTCCAGATAAGGGCAATCACATAGCTCTTACATATACAGTAGCTAGAACTCAGCAGAAAACTACTACCAGATTAGGGACACACAGCCTCTTATATCAGAAAGGCACCCCTGATCACATAATCAATAGTTGCTAGGTAGCCACTAAAGTAGAAAGGCAACTGTAACCTAGACAAATCTAGCCTAGGAATATCTAGTACCTGTACTGATCTTGCATTAA
>JBBPOB010001258.1:0-10235 GCA_038091275.1 Tylopilus subfusipes
TATCCGTTAGGAGGGAGTCGACTGTGTACAACAGCCCCAGGTCGTTTTCAAGCTGGAGACGTCAACGAGATTGGTTAACGGAGAGGATCGTGCCAAATTCAAGCAGTAAATCAGAAGTCGCTCTAAAATTACGGAGAACGAGTCTGGCTCGGTGTGAGTACAAACGTCACGGTCTGGCAGTAGACGTCGGCCGCCAGATTGTGGTCTCATTCCGGTCGGTTCCACTTTATCGTTCGGAGTTCCAACGAACACGACGTGCCTGACTGCACACGATCAACCTGGGCAGACTCATCAGTCCGCATCTTCTAGTGACATTGTACCACTGGCAGAATCATCCCCCGAGTTGTATGCCAACTGGTAATTTGTTTGCCGAATCCTATGAAATGCGCAGAGAAAAAGTGACTCCACCAAGCGTTGACTGGATAAAATCAGATATCGTCGGGAGCACCAAATGTCCCACTTTTGGTCTTCAGATTCTTCCTGGAACCTCGCTTACTCCCCGTACCGCGGGTACTTCCTCCCCGAGAGCGAGGTGCTTTGCCTCCCCTCGTTGAAGATGATCTAGTACGCTTGCAGGGTGCGTCAATCTCTGGACAGTCTTCATCCAATGATTAGCTCGTATGGCCAAAGAAATTAAACTATCAAGTACCTGTTGTCCAATGCCCTGTCTGACCGCATTTAAAACACTCGTCACCAGCGGATGCCCTATCAGCGGCCCGTGTTTTAGTTCCCGTGGATCTAGAAGCTGGGCGCGTGCCCACCCCAGGACAAGCTGTTCAAGGGTTTGGGTTATTCGCTTCAGGGGACTGTTACAAACGTCGAAGGTCAAATTCATTACCGTTACTATAATGGCCAGCTTCCCCGCACTTGAAACACGTCGCCGATCCGTTATTGGATGTCGATGCTCCGTGGCTTGTGGACCGGTTCGGCATCCCGCCGTTTGGACACGCTGAGATGAGGCGAACAATTTTATTGCTCAATGGTATTTCATGGGGCTGTAAGTCAAATAACTCACCAGAAGCCCAGTGCCCTTCTTGGTCACACTGCCGAACGGTAAGTCGACAGTCAGAATCCAATCCCGATCGTCGCCCACCTTGAAGCATTTTCCATTGGAATGAGGGTCATTGTGGCTAACTGTTCGCGTCGACATTGATGTCGGTGGTCTCGACCCAGGTGTCTTAGTAGGCTCCTCGTCCCACTCAAAGAAGTTACATCCTTGATCCTTGCCTTTCGCACACCCCCAGAAGCGACGCCCCTTATTGGCCCCCTCCTTTGTGACAGTGCGTTGAATGGCATCCTCTTTGCACACACATTGATGCGTTAGGACCGCGGCTTGATCCTGAAAACATCCAAATTTCGTCTCGGGATCTGATAGTGAGATGGGTATCACTTACTGGACGGCTGACATCAATGGGGCGCTTTGCGGGTATAAGCGGCGTAGGTCCTGTACTACCCTGACCTTCTTCGTCGTGCTCATCCTCGACCCATTTGAAGAATCCACAGGCATCTTGAGCACATGCATAAAACTGCTTTCCTTCACGGGTTGATTTCTGCGTTACTCGTTTCTTGCGTGCGGAAACTCCACAGTCACATTTGGGTAGTCGGCTTGAAGAGGAGTTCGAAGGGCCTGAACGAGACGCTGTTTCTCGTAAAGAACTCCTGGGTTTCGGTTGAGGAGGGTCGGCGTCTGTTGTAATTTGTAATCCCCAAGCAGCGATAACGCGATAACGGGCGCGGCTTACCGTCGGGATTGCTCGGCGGAGGGCGTGGCTTCCGCGGTGCACGAGAGGCTGCACCACGCCCGCGACCGCCACCAGCGGGAGGCGGGCCATCACCATCACCATTGTCTCCTCGGCCATTCCCTGATCCTCGTCCTCTGCTTCGTGGTGCGCCGCCGCCGCCGCCTCTTCCTGGGCCGCCGTTACCTTCACCGTCGCCTGCATTGCGCGCGCCAGCTCCTTCGATGTATCGTCGCACACTCTGGAGTACAGGTGTGTCAATAGAAAGGAGGAACAATGAGGCGAACAGATTCACCTCGATGACTTTGTCGAATTCTCTCTTGGCCATGACGTACATGTCCTTGTATTGTTCAATGCTCTGCACCAGCATCTCATCCTTTGTTTTGATGCCTTCGCATACCTGAACCATGCTTCGCTCCGTCTGTCAAGAATTTCGTCAGAAGTGGGGACTTCATCGCTGCTACGTCACTAGCGTAGTCATCAGGTAGACGCGCAGGATGAAAGGTCGTAAAGCGGAAAGAAGAGCAAATATGAAAGTACGCATACCTCACGTCTCAGCTGCGGCTTCGATAAACTTCTGTCGAATCCGATCTGGTTATACCCTTCGACCAGGCCGATACCAAGAGTTGAGGGGAGTAGATGTTTCGTTGTACCGTCCATCCGTTCAATCACGTATTCTCGATCAATGATTGTCTGAATGTGTTGTGCAATGGTAGCATCCGTCCCTATGTCGCCAAAGGCGGCGTTTAGGATTGCTATTGGCCACACGAAAGAGACTTACCGATCCCATTCTTGTCCATAAGTGCGACAAGATCAGCTTCAGTCACCAAGGCGGGCGAGGTCGTTTGTCCTTCCTTGATCTCGCAGGATGTGGGTTCGAATTCCTCGCCCTCCCTAAAGTCCGGGAGTTCTTTGCCTGTCCATTTGTCATAGGGGTATACGTCTAGGTAGTTCCTAGCTATAATTATTAAGCCTGCAACGTTAATGCTGATGAGGCCTCCAACCACTCGGATTTCAACAAAGAAGCAAACCAGTCACATAAAATTCTTCCCCACCGCGTACCACTTCGACAGTCGTTTCTGATCCTTCCGCGTCTTTCGAACAGCTCGCAAGGAATCTCCGTGTAATGAAATCATAAACCTTCTTTTCATCCCCAGCCAGATTCGCATTGTGAGCTGTGGGATGGATTGGAGGATGAGCTTTATCGTTATTTTTGCCTCGGCGGGGCGGAGTAAAGCCACCCTGTTGAAGGCTGTGTCACCAAAGACATAGGATCAGCATCAAAACAAGTAAGCGCATAGAGGAATTTTTGCGTGGTTGGCCGAACACACCCTGCTGCAAATGCTCCCCAGGAAGGATCTACAGCCTGTTTCCCAATAAGGGTCATGAAGTCGAATTGGGGATCATATTGGTCCGTTTCTGTACGTGGATATGAAAGAAAGCCCTGTTGATAGAGCTTTTCGGCGATCTAGCGCTGCCTTGAACGATACCAGGCAGAGTAAGCTGACAGATAGACATACATCTAAAGTTTTTTTTGGTGCTAGCTTGAGGAGCCGTGATCCTGCCTTTTGAAGCTCGACGGTCGTCAGTGGTAGTGGTTTCCTGTGAGTTGAGTGCATGTAATAAGAAGCAGATGTAGAAAACACACCATTTTTTGGTATTCTTTTGTATGACTTTCGTAACTCGAGCACGTGGATTTTCCATCATGTCTTCGTATATCTCATTCACGACGTCTACTTCAAAAAGGTGTCCACGCCTCCAAGTGAAATCGATTTTCTTCTCTTCCCCGTCGATTGGGCGCTTCAGAGAGAGAAGAATGTACCAGAAGTCTTCGGGAGTGAAGGCTTTTACTTGGTTGTATCTCTGCACCACGAAACCCAGCGTCGGAAATTGGCAGGGGCCTGAAAACGATCTGTATATCAGACTATCACTGGACATAGTCTGAATAGTTTCATACCGTAAGAGACAACCTCGCGCTTCTCGCGGAACTGGGGAAGTCGATTTTGGAGGGCCAAAGTTTGCATACGAGTGAATGCTGCGCCAATACGCAGATCCAGGACGATACGTGCATCAACAGCGTCAGCTTGTGATAGGTCGAGGTCTATCGGTTGTTGAGCCGCACGGTGAATTTGTCTGCTAGAGGTTTAGTAGCTTGCTAAACCTGGCGTAAATGATGGAAACGAACTGGGGTATGATCGCACTGAACCTCGCTCGCTTGACGAGAATGTTAGGTTTCGCTTTGCGACATACGGTCACAATCTCCCATCCGATATTTTCACCCTCTCTATCACAATCTGTCCAAATCATTAGGGTGTTCGCACGGTGTGCTTCGTTCATCAGGTTGCGTTCTATGGCCTTGTTCTCGCTCGGTACGAGGGTGTGTATGGGAGCATCAAACAGGGTAAAGGGATCACAGGAGTGCCACTGACGGTAAGCATCAGGAAAATCGTGAGCCAGGAGGTGACCCGATACAGAGGTCACTGTGAAGTGAGAATTTGTTTGGGGGTAATCAAAGTCAAAATTTTTGATGAAACGGTTCTGTGTTGCACGCTGGTGTGTCCAAAGCGTTCAACATGGGAGTAGGTCGAGATCACTTTCTACTCACTGTTTCTACGCGGCCACCGGACAGAATCTGGCTGATGGATCTTGCAATAGAAGGCTTCTCCGCGACACAAAGGACACGCATGAATAACTTTGTGTGGTGATGGACGCGAAGACGACGTGATAGGCGACGGCCGGCACCGGCAGGTTGATGACGGTACAAGCACGAGAGGGGCCGGCGAAACGGACGCGTCTGGCATCTGGGTCACGTGAGAGGATGGATACAAACAAACTCGGGCATGTCTCGACAGCTTCTACTATCAATGTATCATGGATCCGGAGGATGCAAACACTCCGACTACGCGTCTACTAACACTCCTAAATGTCTCTGCGCTCAAGAGCAGGAAACGGCCGAGTGAAGATTTGTACCCTAGAGTGAAGCTGAACAAGCGCAGATACATCGACACCACTGCTAAAGGGCCTCGACCCGAACCAGAGACCTCCGAGCCCCAGAACGAAGCTGTTTTCCAGTCAGGCGACGACCTAGATGCTGCTGAGCAGGAAACAGACGAAGATCAGAATGACTCAGCATGTGAGTACCCTCCCACCGTTCTCTTTCAAAAGCTAAGCCAATCCATGTCATCACAAGCACGCAATCCATACGATCATCACTTTGGACCGAACACAGAAATCTTGGCGGAGCACAGTAGGGCAGCGGTGGATCAAAAGCATTGGAAATCACATGGTGAGAAACTAGGGAGGCTTAATGCTGTTGTCAGCATACTTCCCGAGGCTCCCTTGCCTCCTTTGACAAAACGCGCCAAAAGAACTGCGGTACGTCTCGCGTTCTCAAAAATTCTTATGCATGCGATGTTATCGTGATAGGTATTACAACGTTTGCTCAATCCTTTTGAGGCTCGACAGGCAAAACAACCAGCAGGTGCTATTCCCAATTCTCTTGTTTTCCCTCTCCTTATCTTGCAGTAGAACACACTCGTATTCAGGACGACCTACTCTCTGTCCTTTCTGCCCATCTTGATGTCTACCATGCTTCCGTTGGCCTGGAGCATCACCAATGCATTCGTGAAGTAATCACACTTCATGCCCTTGACCACGTCACCAAGTGAGTCGATTAATCACCTAATATCCATTGCTGAAGTATGTTCAGAAAACGCCGTCGCGTATTGAAAAACAACGATCGTATCTCGCATGCCAAGTCAACTTCCTCTGATCCCCCAGAAGATGTCCAAGACCAAGGTTTCACCCGTCCATCCATCCTCTTTTTTCTTCCCTTTCGTTCTTCTGCGCTTGCTTGGTTGAACGCTCTCATCATCCATACCCCTTCTCCATCCTTTCAAATTGAAAACCACTCCCGCTTCCTGGCGGAATACGGTTTACCACCTGATGCAGTAGATAAACTCGCTACCGCACCACCTGGTACATATCCCCCAGATCATGTGGAAATGTTCAAAGGAAATGTGGATGACAGCTTTCGGCTCGGAATCAAAATGACCGGGAAGAGCGTGAAGCTTTTCTCTGATTTTTATAATTGTGACATAATCCTTGCAAGTCCTTTGGGTTTAAGGATGTCGATTGAAAAGCAAAAGTCAGTTTCTACTTCACGTCCTGGCAGGATGGAACTTAATACTTGCTATTTGCCCAGGAGTTCTGACTTCTTGTCATCGATCGAGATTCTAGTCATCGACCAGATGAATGCGCTCACAATGCAAAATTGGGACCATGTCCAGGCAAGTCCATTCCTCTATTCGTTTTCTCCGTGTACTTCATATTTCACATATTAGTTCGTTCTTTCTCACTTGAACAAAATACCCAAAGAGTCGCGTGATGCTGACTTTTCACGCGTCAAACCGTGGTATCTTGATGGGCTGTAAGCGTGGTTATTTTACCTGATTGCACCATTCATTGACATGTCGGTGATTTGTTAACCTTTGACTCTCAGTTCAGCATACTTGAGGCAATCTATCCTCCTTTCCCCATTTGAAATGCCGGAAACACGATCATTGTTTAATATCTCCCTCAAGAACGTGGCAGGGAAAGTAAGGGCGGAGAAATCATGGCCAGCACTACAGGTCCCGGATGGGATTGATCATGTGTGTATATTTGTTGTTATGCTTGTGGAAGCGCATTCTCAGTCGATGACAGACGTTCCTCACGTTCGACTGCTTGAATCCAATGGAGGAGGCGGACAAAAGGTTTGATTATTTTACCACCCAAGTACTTCTGGTCATTCTACCCCTCGATGCTCTCAACTAACTACGATGATGAACAGCTTCTACCCAAGGTGTTGAAATCAGCTGTGCAAAGCGCCAACACCGTGGTGTTCATTCCTTCCTCCTTCGACTTCATACGGGTTCACAATTACTTTAGGAAGATGAGTGGTATAAGTTTTACAGTGCTTTCCGAGTGAGAACTTTCCGTTTTCTCAGTAGTATTGGTGTCCTTTGGTTTGCGGGGGACCTCGAAAGTGTGTGACAGTTTAATTAATCTCTTCTTCAATAGGTATTCCTCCAACCAAGATATATCCCGCGCTCGCCATGCGTTCTTTTCTGGAAAAAAGGCATTCTTGCTGATTAGTGAACGATTCCACTTTTATCGCCGGTGAGTTTCTGTCTATATTTGCTTTCTCCCGACTAACCTGAAGTCCTCTCTAGGTATAAAATCAGAGGCATCCGTAACATCCTTTTCTATGGGCCACCTACCCACCCTCAGTTCTTTTCTGAGTTTCTCACTTACCCTTTCCTCGACGATGGAATGGACCCAAGTGATGTGATGTGTCGCGTGGCTTGTTGTCGGTACGATTGGTTCAAGCTGGAGAGGATACTGGGTAGTAGAGAGGTCAAAGGAGTGTTGATCGAGTAAGGTATCCACTCCTACAGGGTTAGACTAGGGGATCTACCAGACTCGGTTGCTACAGTCAGAGTAGTGTTTGTTGCTGTTTACTCTCAAATAGTACGAGGTGAACGTTGAACGTTGACGGTCGACTACTAACATCCTTGCTATCATCCGACGCTCAGAACGTCATGCAGGACGGGAGGGCACCAAGGTTCAGTCCTTTACTCTCGCGATCTTTACACACTGAGCTCTCGGCGCAGGATAAGAAACCGAGCCCCAGCGGCGGTTCAAGTATGTGCAAAAATACTCACTAACAGGAGTGCCATACTCACACTTTAGTAAAAGATCACCGCTGAGCAACTGCTACGAGAGGTATGTTATCTATCAGGACACATAGTAATCTGTGTTCTAATCATTGCTGTTAAGGCTCAAGAGCGCCAAGAATCAACGTTCCGTGCCCCAAAGCAACGCGTTGAGGATTTCGAAGAGCTTCACGAGTATCGGGGAAGGAAACGCAGAGAATTCGAGGAGCGAATTCGGCGTACAAGGGGCAGTATGTGAGTTTCCTCTGATTGTTTTCATCCACTTCCGACTAATCATCTCACAGAAAAGAGTGGACTCAGTATGCTAACTGGGAGGTGCGTAGAGCCCTGCTTTTGTTTAAACCACTCTTTACGCCCTATCCAGGCCAGTCAAAATGAATTCGACCGTTCCCGGTCAGTCTTTGAGCGCGCATTGGACGTCGATCCCAGAAGTGTACAGCTATGGTTAAGCTACACCGAAATGGAGCTAAAATCACGCAACGTGCAACATGCCCGTAACCTCTTCGACCGTGCCGTGACACTGCTTCCTCGAGTGGATCAATTGTGGTACAAGTACGTCTATCTGGAAGAACTCTTGCAAAATGTCCCCGGAGCCCGCCAAGTCTTCGAGCGTTGGATGCAGTGGGAACCAGATGATAAGGCGTGGCAAGCATACATCAAGATGGAGGAAAGGTACAACGAACTGGACAGGGCTAGCGTGATCTACGAGCGCTGGATAGCCGTTCGGCCAGAGCCACGAGTCTGGGTCAAGTGGGCAAAGTTTGAGGAAGAGAGGGGGAAGCTAGATAAGGCGCGAGAAGTCTTCCAGACCGCCTTGCAGCTTTTCGGCGACGAAGAGGAACAGATTGAAAAGGCTCAAGCCGTGTTCAATGCGTTTGCCAAGATGGAGACGCGTTTGAAGGAGTATGAGCGCGCTCGTGTAATTTACAAGGCAAGAAATGTTGCACCCCATTTCTTACTGCTAACGTTTCGTCTCAGTTTGCTCTTGAACGTCTACCTCGCTCAAAGTCTGCAACATTGTACGCCGCATATACTAAATTTGAGAAACAGCACGGCACTCGATCCGTCCTAGAGTCGACTGTACTGGGAAAACGGAGAATCCAGTACGAAGATGAAGTCACTCACGACGGTCGCAACTATGATGTATGGTTCGACTATATACGGCTGGAAGAGGGAGCCTTGCGGACTTTGAGAGATGAAGGTAGCTCAAAAGAGGAGCAGGACACTGTAATAGGGAGGGTTCGAGAGGTATACGAGCGTGCTGTGTCGCACGTCCCCCCTGGGCAGGAAAAACGACATTGGAGACGGTACATCTTCCTATGGTTAGATTATGCTCTCTTTGAGGAAGTAGAAACCAAGGTACAGTCTTTTGAGCTCGTGTGTCTTGTTTCTCAATACCCGCTTCCAGGACTACGAACGCGCTCGGCAGGTCTACCGAACAGCACTTGGCCTTGTTCCACACAAGCAATTTACATTTGCCAAATTGTGGATCATGGCTGCGCGTTTTGAAATACGGCAGCTTGACCTTCCTGCAGCCCGCAGGATACTGGGTAATGGGATTGGAATGTGCCCAAAGGAGGCGCTCTTCAAGGGCTACGTTCAGCTTGAGATGGACGTACGTCGAAGAATAATTCAAATTTTACATGCACTGACCGACGCCTAGTTACGGGAGTTTGATCGAGTTCGAACACTTTATGAGAAATACTTGGAGGTGCGCTTCTTAATACTATGAAAGTACCGCGGCTCACCTCACTCTTGGATAGTGTGACCCGACGAATTCCGCTGCATGGATCAAGTATGCAGAGCTGGAAACAGCCTTGGAAGATTTTGCTCGTGCAGAAGCTATCTTCGAACTTGGTGTCTCCCAGTCCTCGCTCTCAATGCCGGAAATTCTGTGGAAAGCATACATCGATTTCGAGATCAATGAACAAGGTGACCGAGAGAAGGCGCGTTCGTTATACGAACGCCTCATTTCGCTGAGCGGTCACCACAAAGTATGGATCTCATACGCAGAATTCGAAGGTTCCAGCATGCCACTTCCCAGGGCCATGAGAGAGGAGGAAGATGAAGATGAGGAAGCGGAGCCACGTATGGTTGCAGGAGATCCTGTTCTCGCACGACAGGTGTTCGAACGTGGGTACAAAGATCTTAAGAACAGGGGGCTCAAGGCTGAGGTGGGTCTGCATCGACCGTACTCTGGGATCAAGTAATGAACCTTGGTGTTTGCAGCGGGTTGCTTTACTCGAGGCATGGAAAGCATTCGAGGAAACCAATGGTACGGAGGCCGATGTGGCCAAGGTACAAGGTATGATGCCAATAGTTGGCAGAAAGCAACACGTCGACAAGGAGACAGGACAGGTCGTGGAAGGTGAGATTCCTTTTGTTTCTCTTCGCTCTAGCGGGCAGTTGACGGTATGCCAGACTGGGAGCTTGTATTCGCCGACGACGAGCGGGAAGTCAACCCAGCTTCTTTCAAATTCTTGCAAATGGCCCATGCGTGGAAGAATGCTCAGGCGAAGAAGAGTGGAGGGTCCACCCTACTATCCGGTTTTGTTGCTGCTACTAAACCGGACGCGAGCTCGAACGATCCAGAGCGGAGCTCGTCAAGATCTCGAGACGTGGTGATGCGTGAACGGGGGGCTGATGATGGAGGTAGTGATGTCGCCAGCTCGGACGGTGAATAATCGATCTCTGTCATGTTACGACCTGTAATTGCTACACACCGTTTCACACCGTTCGAACGTTCATTTCCGCGGCTGAATGGGTGCTTCGGACAAGC
>JBBPOB010001259.1:0-10232 GCA_038091275.1 Tylopilus subfusipes
CAGGGCAGGGGTCAGGGCTATTTATGACCCTGCAAGGGTTAGAGCTGATACATTTTAGTTCTTTTGCAAATGTTAAGTCTTTCCAAAATGCTCCAACATTGGGACACTTATTTGAGCCACTGTATGGGTGGAGGAGGCGACTCAGAGTGGGACCAGCGGATGACAAGACAGCAAATTTCTCAAAGAAAATGTGCCGATCACACTGGCTGTGTGGTATGGACAGAATCAAGTTGTGTGCCAAGAAGGAAGAAAAGCCAGACAGGAGGAGGCGACACACTAGCAGCGCCTTCACAGCTATGGAGAAATGCGATCGATGACGTTCGCGATTGTGACATATATCCAGTAAGTGGCAACAGATAATAAAAGAGAATTAGTAATTTTGACATAGGCACAGGTCTATCCATGTGAGGGAATGGGAGGAAATACCTAATGAAGACATCAAAGATACACATGGGGAAGAAATATATGATTCACCAGATCTTGCAACATAAAACCGAGTGGTTCTAGATGGATATGCCATACTGGATGAGGAAGGAATGGAATGCCGCATCTTTGATGTGGAAGGGATGCATATCCCACGACGAGATGCCATTGTCAACGATGGAGGAGTGGTCAATGGCATGCTGTTTGATCTGTGGCAGATCCACAAGTTGTTCACACAGTTACCACAGGATGAAGACAATGACACAGCGGGCGATATGCAAGTGACGCCCCATTACCTATATCCCATGGCAGGGCTGCACACCGCCGGGCATTTCCAAGCACATGAACTGACGGGACCGTTCATGCAGAAAGTAAAGGGTATGAACAGGTGACTACACAAATGATATCGTGGCGATGATGAAAACAGAATTGAAGCTGACCTAGTTTATGGATATGGTCTGATCATTGAGGGGATTGCATGCCAAGGATACAATATGTTGTCACACCGAGTCCAAACACGAGGGCGATACCATGAAGTGCAGCAGGGACTAATGATGGCGGCCTTTGCTGGGATGTACCAATCGATGCCTGGGCATGGAGCGTGAGGCAGGCAGTTCCATGATGAATGTGTGCAATGGCTTCCGTTTGAATGATACCACGAGAAGATCAGCAACATCGATATTGACACATTAACGAGGATCGAAAATGTATACCGAGTTTGTGTGCAGAAGATACCTCATGTGCACCAAAATGGGAGGTATGCAACAAAGTGTTCTCATTGATGCAATTACACTGATGGTGTATAGATCCATATTTAATGATGTAATTGCACCCCTGGCAGACATGGTCACATGCACATGTCTTCGATGACATCCAGAAATATTTCATCATCTTCAAACCAAAGGCAAGTGGAGAGGTAGAACTATCCAAGGCATGGTTGATGCTGAAACCGACATAGATTCTACCTCATGTGTTTGAATGGACAACCTACGGCATTTGCACCCTTTTGCATATGATATGGGGTAAGTTTAAGATGCAATCTGAGGCTGGGCAGCCAATCAGTCCATATTGGATTGAGATGACAGCATCACTTGAGTATTTGCTCAACTATCTGCACACCGGAAACATGAAGGTTTTGACAAAGGGACTCATGGACCCACTGTGGTTGTTGTTGTTGTTATTGCACGATGGTTATCTGTGCATTTCTCCTATTCTAGTGACCCACTCTGCAGCATTGACAAATCTCGATATCAAGCTGTCTGACTGGCCTACATGCGATGGAGAACCACTGGTGTCTAGCAAGAAGTCACAGATTGTGAATTATGGTGTCAATCATTTTGAAGTGCATTCACACTCTCAACCCGCACATCCAATGCTGACGGGTTTGCAGGGTATTGTTGGCATATTATTCACTACCAATTACAGGTAAGTCATATGACATACACCCACATATCCGATGTGTCTGTGTTTGCCGAGTTTCTGATTGTTTTTGTTTAGAGATACCATGCAGTCTTCCTCATGAAGCATTCCATGATACATATTGACCCTCGATTTTACCCTGCATATCCTTAACGCCATCAAGCCATCATGTTCGCTTTTAATAAGGCATGTCACATGTACATCACTGACATCATCACCATGGTCTGCAAAGCTGTGGACACGACCATTGAGGCCAATTTACTCAGTGACAATCTGATGGTCCGGACGAATGCAAATGACTGTCAAGTAGCACTTCATCTCTGGTGCAGGCAATAGCACCCCTTATCCTATGACAATGATGCCTACAAACAACTTGTGAGAGCTATTGTACCAAATGTGGAGCTCCTTGCACATGGGCTTCCTCCCTCCCATCTCGGACAGAAGACTATTGCTTGGCTATCTGACCAGATCCTCAATTCCACCTCCAAATCCGACAATTGTATCCTACCTTCCTTTTGGAAATCTGCACTGTCATTTGCAGTTTTTAAGGTCATCATCAAGGAAGCACTTCTACTACTTGACTCACTGCTTGATGAGTCAGCCATCAGGGAATCCATCAGTGCATTCATCTCGAAGGCATTGTCAGCATCACATATACACAATATTCCTTGATGTCCTGCTCTGACTGGGCTCGCTGGACAACCCACTACAACCATCACCCACTCTCTGTGGGTCAACCTCAGACAAACAGCTCAGTCTGTCACACACAACATACCAAATGCCATTGAGGATGCACTGGAAACTGCATATCAGAATGCCATTGCATCAGATTCCCATGTGGATTGGTCGTGTCTCAGTCTTTCCTTACAGAATCTACGATCAATTATCAGCAGCATCTCTTTGCCTTCTGAATGGAACATAGACTGCATGACTTGGCCCACAAAGGAGGATGGTGCCTATATCCTCGATACCTATGAGTGGGTCCATAACAACTTCGATGGCTCAAAGCCCATACATAAACTTGCCATCATCTATGCTCTCATCCTCAGCAGAATACTCCTCATGGTATGCCATTTTACAGACACCCCTCGCATATCGTCCTCTGCCTCATCCACAAACGTGGTCTGCAATGCTCCTTGGGTTGCTACAACCTCGAAATCATGGAGGGGGATGTTGGAACCACTCCCCTTTGTCATCATGATGGCAACTTTCATCATCACCATCTATGAGTCAAATTCCCCCCTCCAGAAATATATGGCTGTACATAAGAATTGTTTCGGCCAGCCATGGACCAGAAAGCATTGTATGGTCCATCATTGCTCGATGTCCTATCTGGTTTGACTTCTATATAGGTGTGAAGGAAATTACACCATTTAACCTTGTGCATATGGATCTGGCCAAATCAAAGGGTCCCTCCATCTACCATTCCCCAAAATTCAACTCCACTTGGTTTTTGCTTGCTGATGGGGACATTGAACGTAAGTACAAATCAATGGTGAACCACCTGGAGGATCTTCCATATGGACTGTTCTGTTTCGTTTCATCTATGGTGGGTGACACAATGGCTAAACAGTTGGCCAAGCATGGCGATTTGGTACAACGACACGTTGTTAAAAGGACACATAGTGGTGCAGATGAAGCGTCGTCTTTCAAATGTCCTTGCATGTAAATTAACCTGCATATGTGACACTGTCAGGTTTGCATTAATGGATTGTCATATACTGTCAATATAATGATGGTCAAATACATGTTCCACATGAAACATAGAAGGTGTGTTCGCATATCCAACATTACCGGATTTGTGGTATTACTTGCTTCCACTGGTACAGAACTGGCTTTCATCTTTGGACACTTGACTTGAATGTACTGTATTTCTGCACCTGGAGGTTGTGCGGAAAGATGTCTAAATTGTCTAAATGCACACAGACCCAAACCTCGATGAGTTAGATACACCCCCTAAATTTACTAGATTACCCACACTCTTGCTTACATAAGCATCTGCTTACATTGCATGCTAGTTACCTTGGCTTACTTGGTGACTTATGAAGTACTCTACAGTGCTTGTAAGAGACATACAAGTCAATCCTTGTTATTTCACCAAAGCCAGTCCCAGTTTATGTCACCATTGAGCAAAGCACTGACTCAGCATGCTCCCCTGTCAATGGCATGACCACATAGCCATGGTAAATTTCTCAACTTCTTATTCACCTTCAGTGCAGCCATCTCTGTCAGGACCCTGAACTCATCTCAGTGATTATCACTGATCATAAAAACCTGGAGTATTTCACTACCATAAAACTCCTGACTTGGCGGCAAGTCTGCTGGTCGGAGTTCCTCTGCCAATTCCATCTGGTTGTCTGCTTCCACCCTGGGAAGCTTGGTAAAAAGCCAGATGCCTTGACTAGATGCTGGGATGTCTACCCCAAAGAGGGGGATAAGGACTATGCTCACGTCAATCCGCATAACTTACAACCCATCTTTACCCAAGAACAGCTTGCATCGTCCCTCCGAGCTACTTACCTTGCAGCTCTGGTACTCCAAGCTAGCACGCTCTTCGATGCCAAGACTCTCCACAAGGACATCCTCTCCACCCTTCCCTCTGACTCTCTGGCCACTATCCACATGTCCACCTCCGAGTCCCCAGAATCTAGATGGTCTACTGATGCTGATGGTTTCCTCCATCTAGACAACCGCATCTATGTACCAGACTCCAATGACCTCCATCTCCAAGTTCTTCAGTACAAGCATGACCACCCTCTTTCTGGACATTTTGGCCAGAACTGGACATTGGAACTCATTCACTGTGAATACACCTGGCCAGGAATCAGGACATTTGTCAAGGAATATGTCTCCTCCTGTACATCCTGCACCCATGCAAAGATTCCTAGACACAAACCCTATGGGCTCCTAAAACAACTCCCTATCCCTGAGAAACCCTGGAACTCCATTTCCATGGACTTTATAGAACAGCTCCCTCCATCCTCTGGATTTACAGCAATATTAGTGGTTGTAGATCAACTTTCCAAGCAATGCATCTTCATTCCAACCTATGACATGATCACATCTCCAGAGCTCACAAAGCTCTTTCTCCTCCATGTGTTCTCCAAGCATGGAGTTCCATCCTACATCACCTCTGATAGAGGTTCGGAATTTGTCTCTCACTTCTTCCACTTGTTAGGAAAGGCCCTCAACATCCATCTTCATTTCACCTCCGGTTACCATCCAGAAGGTGATGGTCAAACCGAGCGAATGAACCAAGCCCTCAAGCAATACTTACGCACATATTGTAATTACCAGTAGGACAACTGATCCAAACTCCTGCCCCTCGCAGAGTTTGCTTACAATAATGCTCTGAACGCTACCACCAGAGTGTCACCATTCTTTGCTAATAAGGGCTACCATCCTAACATCACCGTATACCCTGAACGTGATCTAACCTCTGCTCGAGCTAGAGACTACTCCATCGACCTTGACTCCCTTCACCAATTCCTCCGTGAGGAGATGGCCCATGCACAACAGTGATATCAAGGCCCCACAGATGCCAGATGAACTCCAGCTCTGGACTTCAAGGTCAGAGATCAGGTTTTTGTCAAAGCTAAGTACTTCAGGTTCACCAGACCTTCCAAGAAGCTCTCTAAGAAGAACTTAGGACCTTATACAATAGTCACTCAAGCTGGCACCCACTCCTTCACACTCTGTCTTTCCGACTCTATGAAATCCATACACCCCATCTTCCATGTTTCACAGTTGGAACCATCTGTACCCAACACTATTCTGAATAGGATACAACCTCCGCCACCTCTGATCAAAGTAGATGGAGAACTGGAGTTTGAGATCTCTGAGATCCTTGATTCTAAAATAGATAGATGACGAAGGAACTGCAAATTGCTGTACTTGGTATGATGGTCCAGATACGAAGGAACTGATGACAAAACTTCTTGGCTGCTAGCTACTAAACTAGGCCATGCCTTGAAGCTCGTTCAGGACTTTCATCTCCATTATCTGGATAAAGTTGGACCTCACTCCACTCAATAACAAAACAAACTGTATTAAAACAAAGGAGACAAAGTCCTAAATCTATCTACTCCTCTTCCTCCTCTTCTCTGGTCCCCTCTGCTTCCTCTGACTCCTTCGTCAAGTTCATCAGTTCTGACCCGTCAATCACTGCACTTTCGTCCCACTCCTCCTTTGGCTCCGGTGATTCATCACAGTAGACCTCCACAGCCTTCAGGTTGACCAGCTACCCCAACAGCTGGTTCTGATGGTCAAGGCAGTTGATCACCCCCCACATCATCTGCAGGAACTCCGTGTTGTAATCAACTGGAGTTCCTGCATTACCCCTCACCCCGCTTGACCCCTGTATGAACTCCAGCTCAGTACAAGCCTTCTTCTTTGTCTTCCCCTGTGGAGACTCTTCCTCCTTGCACTTCCACTGGTGTTTCTTCTCCTTCTCTGCGTTCTGCGTCCCCTCCACCCTGGGTCACACGCACTTTCCCTTGACCTGTTGGCACTCGGTGCATGACATTGACTTCCCTGGGCCAAGCACACACACTAGGTGGTGCTCCATGCACTTGATGCACTCTGGCAGCTCTTTGCGCTTGCCTTGCGCCTTGCTCAGAATGGAGCTCTGCTCCACTTGGACCATCACCACCTATCACTCATCAGCAGGCAACAGGACAAGACAAATTGGCACTTACCCTCCTCTTCATCGCCTCCTCGGCCTTGTTGTGCTTGTGAGCCTCCTCCAACACCACCTTCCTCCGAGCCTCCACCTCCTCCATCACCCTGTGCTTGGCCTCCTCTGCTGCCTTGCACTTCGCTTCCTCCTCCACCTTCTTCCACTCCTCTTCCGCCTTGTGCTCCTTCGCTCGCCGCCGTCATTCGTTGTACTTGGCCTCACCAAGAACATTGTTGTTGTCGGGGTACTCTGCCAGGTCCTTGTCAGGCCACTGCTTGATGTTTGCAAGGTTGGACATGGTGGTTTGAGATGAAGAAGCAACGGACCACATGCAGCAGACTTTATAGGCCTCAGGACATGTTCAGACTTCGATGGAATCACACACTCCACGTCATTCCTCACTTAAGGCCTTCAAGGGTTCAGGCCTAAGAGGGGGATACTGTCACATCCCAGATTTTACCAAGTCCATCTCCAGTACTCCAGTACCATTTCTGCTCTGGACTTATATCTTGTATGCTTTTCCCTTCATTCTTGTTATGACATCTCCTTGTTCTACTTTTGTATTAGTTACCACTCTGTACTTTCACCCAAGCTGGTGCTCGCTTAGGAGCACAGCTCCAGTTTACTCTCCTCCTGTTCCGATATCCTTACCAATACCTATGAACTCCATTACTAATCCTATGCACCTCCAAAGTATATGAACTCCTAGCCTACTCCTTGTACACTCCAGTTTGAATATCAATTAAGATTAACTCCTCCTCTCTTGCTCTCCTCCTCCATCGTCCTCTAGATCGACTCGTTGTCGAGTCTTGCACCTAGAACTTATCCTCCGACCCCTGACCCTCTGAAATACAGGACGTGACTGACAAGGGTGCAACACACAAGTTGAAGCTGAAGTCCTATCCATCTAGTAAAACTCCAGAGTTCCGGAGTTGTACATCGGAGTTAGCCCAGTCTTGACAGTACCCACCACTGAGGAACAATCAGAAGTTACAGAGCTTGCCCTTGACCTCTCCCAGACTATTGCCTTACCCTCTGCCCTGTCATCCCCAACCCCTACATTGCTCCTTCCCCTTCATCCATTCATCCCTACTGCACCTTTGTCTATCTCCTAATGAAGATACATAACCAATTTATTTCCCAACCCTCCAAGTCCTCCTCCTCCTCCTCATCCCATGACTTCTACCATGGCCACATCAACCAAACCCACTGAACTTCACCTCAGAGCCCCAGAACCCTTCAATGGGGATTACACTCACGTCATGCCATGGCTAAACTCTGTACAATTTTACCTTGCTGTTAACATCCAGGTATACAACAGTGACACTAAAAAAGTAGCCTATGCTCTGTCACACATGACCAAAGGGTCAGTCCTCACATGGGCATCTACCTTTAGGGCGAAGGCCATCACTGGAACAACCATCTCCATTGGAACTTGGACAGAATTCATAACTGTGTTCAAGAAATCCTTCAAACACCACAATACCCATAAGACTAATCCAATGAGACTTGGTAGTTGGGTAGACTTAATGGTAGTCTACTTGGCATAAGAGTGATATAGATATTTGAGTAGTAGACAAAGTAAGAATTAAATGAAACACTCATGACTTAGCATGTTATTGATTGCATGCAGGTCATCACCTTGACACTCACCTTGTTGTACAAAACATGAACCAATCCTAGAATAAAGAAGGGGACATCAAATTCACCACAACCCTATTCCTTGACATCAGAGGCATCGCCCTCAAACACACCTTTTACATAATGAACTGTGAAAAGGAAAACATAATCCTTGGACTTTCCTGGCTAAAGGAAGTAAACCCCTCTATTGATTGGATCAAACAAACTGTAACCATCAATGAAAGCAAAGACCAATCTTGAGAGCTATTCGCTCTCCATGAACAAGACTACAACCAGAATGTTGAATGTATCTGACCTGCCCCTGACCAAATCTATATATGACACACTGACACCCTCTACAACTATCTTGGCTATGACACTCCTGATGACTTCCATGTTAAAGCCATAATGACATGAACTATTGGTAGAATTGTTAAACATGGATTGTGTTTTCTCCTCACAGGTACTGTAGCAAAGCTCACCACAGCAATGGAGCTTGCCACACTCACCTATAAGAACACCCAAAGGCAGAGATCCCCTAGAAATTCAAAGAATTTGCCAAGGTATTCATAGAATCCATAGTGGGCACCCTCCCACTATTGAGACCCTATGACCACAAAATCAATACCAAAGACACCTTTGTCCAAAAGGTCGGAAAGGTTTATCCTTTAAACTCTGAGGAACATGAAGCAACCAACAAATTTGTTGACGAACAACTAGCCATAGGGAAGATTAGACCCTTCAATTCCCTACAAGCAGCATCTTTCTTCTTTGTCAACAAAAAGGATGGTAAACTATGACCTTGTGAGGATTACCGATACTTGAACCAGCATACTGTCTGAGACACATATCCTTTATCCTTGATATCTGACCTTGTGGATAAACTTAAGGGACAATGTTTGCTGGGGTTACAACAATGTCCAAATTAAAGATGGATACCAATGGAAAGGAGCATTCATCACTCATCAAGGACTCTTCAAACCCATGGTAATGTTCTTTGGAATGATGAACTCCCTGGTGACCTTCCAAAGATTCATGAACGACTCCTTCCACAATATGATTGTTGAAGGATGGTTAGTCATCTATATGAATGACCTTCTCATTGCATCAAAAGATCAGAAAGCCCATGATGAGAGAACCAAACAAGTACTCCAATAAATGAAGGAACTTGATATTCAATGCCAAGGAAGTAGAATACCTTGGCATGGTTATCAAAGAAGGATCAGTGGCAATGGATCTGGTCAAACTTGATGGCATTGCCAAATGGCCAACATCAACTACAGTAAAAGAAGTACGATCATTTCTAGGCTTCACAAACTACTACTGCCACTTCATTGTGGATTACTCCAACATTGTATGCTCCCTGCTTGATCTTACAAAGAAAAATGCAACATATGTATGGTCCACAAAGTGCCAGATAGCCTTCAATGACCTCAAAGCAGCATTTATGTCTAGACCCGTCCTTGCAATGCCTGATGAAACCAAATTGTTTGCTATTGCAACCAATGCCTTCCTCATCACATCAGAAGCTATTCTTTTTCAGGCAGACAAAAACAGAGAATGGCACCCATGTGCCTACTTATCCCAATCCTTCAGGGAAGTCAAATAGAATTATGACATCTATGATCATGAACTCTTAGCAATCATTTGGGCCCTAAAAGCATGGAACCATTATCTTCAAGGATCTTCCACCTCCATAACAATCTTTACTAACCACTCACATTTTTCTGGTCTGTGCAGACCTTGAATTGATGACAAGAGCATCAGATAATGTGGAAGTGACACTTCTTTCTTTATCTATATTCGTTAACCTCATTGACACCTTGCTTGTGGATCACATTACCACCACATTGAAATCAGACCCCCTGGTACTCAAGACCCTTCAATTGATAGATAATAACATTCCCCTTGCATTCTGTCATTGCCTCTCTGATTGACAGATGAACCCTACCAATAACCTCTGTCATGACATCCTTAAAAGATGTCACAATCATGACACTGCTGGCCATCCCAGCTACTTAAAAACTCACCAACTCATCACCACCAATTTCTGGTGGCCTGGACTCATGCAATTTGTATGGAAATATGTCAC
>JBBPOB010001260.1:0-10231 GCA_038091275.1 Tylopilus subfusipes
GGTCCATGGGAATGATATGCACTTATTCATCCAATGCCATGCCTGAGTGGCAATTATGTCAGCACTCTAAGTAAGGCAAGGGTCATGTGCTTTAGTGGCTATACAGTCAGGTGACCTGAGAGCATGTGACCTGTGCCTACTATACAAAATTTGCTAGTCTAATTAGCAATCATAATACTAGTAGTCATTCTGGAGTGGTTCTCAGAGATTTTTGAATATCTCAGGAATGGATGATGGTGATCAAACGAAACTTGGAGGGATGATAGCATATGGTATTGGCTATTTATAGCCAGAAGGGCTTGGTCATAGGATATGTACATGACTCAGCATGTTATGATTTTCGTGCAGGTCAACGTGTCTGCCAAGATCGACCTCTGGTAATGCAGGTCTTTCAACCAGCTGGGTCTGGGCATTTTGCTCCTGAAGAGCTGCCACAAGGCTGGTTACTATTTGGTGAAGTCAATCAATCTCGGCTTTATCAGCCTGAGATCTAAGGTCAACATACTTTTCTATCTTCTTAAATATGAAACTGTTGGTAAATCTGAACCATCTCAACCTCACTGCTTTGTTAAACT
Organism: Tylopilus subfusipes; assembly: GCA_038091275.1. Classification (NCBI taxonomy): domain Eukaryota; kingdom Fungi; phylum Basidiomycota; class Agaricomycetes; order Boletales; family Boletaceae; genus Tylopilus; species Tylopilus subfusipes. The sequence goes on from JBBPOB010001260.1 coordinate 576, forward strand.
CATAATTCCAGACATGAACCCATGGAACATCCCAATACCTATCTGTCAACTGGTTGGCATTCAGGAAGGGCATGTTGTTGGGATTCAACAAGTCTGCTTCCCTAATCCACTCAATTGGGAATCTGAAGTAAAGACTCCAGAGATCCAATGAGATGGCTTCATAGCCATTCCAGTGCAGAAGGTTTTCATGGGGTTTTTCTTGCACTTTTGGGTTTACCACCACTAGGCTGTTTCCTTCAAGAACCGAGGCAAGAGATTTACCATCATAGATGGTCAAAATGAAGATTTTATCTTCATCTACATCTGGGCCAAAGAGATCTCTATACTAAACTGGGACAATCTGGGCCTTGTGGCCCAAGAGTTCCTCGTTCAGGAGATACTCTATTCTCTCCTGTCTCTGAGCCTGAGTCCCTGCCTGCAAGGCAGACAAGTAACCTTGGTCCACTCAGGTTAGGAGGTGCTCATGCACAGATTGGATCCAGCTCTGGAAAGTCTGGGCGCTGTAAAGGGATGGCATTTTCTGGAACATGAATTTCGTCAGCCATTGCTCCTACTCATAAGAGCAGTTGAAGGACTGGATGAACAGCAGCTTCAAATTCATCATCATCTAAGAATAGTTGGCCATTTCTGGCTCTTCAATGCCTTATCTGATTTCTTCAATTCCTTTCAGTCTGGTTTATTATCCCAGGCTGATAAGGAGGTGGTGGTGCACTAAGTCTTAAAGTGGGAAAAGGATCCCAATCTTCGAATCTCAGTGGTGCAAATAAAATATCATACTGAGGAATATTATTCTGACTCACTAAATAAATCGGGGGTGGTTGTCGGCTCTGGACTCTTTGGTTATCCAAAGGTAGAACCTGATAAGCCAAAGTATGTATTGCATCAGTAGTCCACACTTGAACACCAATGTGTTGTCCCCTCTCATTAGAAAGATGGCAATTGTTCCATGTCCAAATAGGACAAGCCAAGTGGTTTGAAACCAGCTTGGTATGAACATTGCGGTTAGAATAAAGAACATCAGATTGAGGCAGAGCCACAAAGGACTCAAACCTCCTGGAAGATTGAACACTAATTCAGGGATCATATGTGTAATACCATATGTCGTCTGGGATTAGGGCTCATAATCTAACGAAGCTAACAAGGCTTTGCTAGCACCAGCACAGTCAGTGGGAATACTCACTGAGTGTTTTTCCAGAAGGTAGAGAGTAAGAGTTGGTAGTTGAGCAGTGGATCTGACATGTAGAAGGTCAAGAGCTACTTAGATTATACTGAGGGAAACCACCAGTTTATATACTACAGGAATGGTGCATGGACCATGTACCTAATATAGGTTTTACCTATGTATAGTAACAGCAGTGGAACATGATGGAACATCATTGAAGGATTTATAATCCTATGACATCATGCCAAGACAATTGGCTTACTGATGTATGCAATCCTATAAGCTATGAGTAATCACAATCATGTCATCATCACGTGATGTTCCAGACCCTTTAGATGAAGTCTAAAGTAGAATGGTCTAGATTGATCAACATGATTTCAACAACAACAACAATTATCCCCTAATTTGACTAAGATCCATTATATCATTACAAGAGTCCAAAAACTGTTCCAATGGTGTTCCTATTTTAAAATGGATGTATCTCCGCCATTACTGAACTGAATCACGTGATTTTTGGCTCAGTTTGTAGCCATTGGCAGGTACTACCTTCCGTCTTCCTATACTTAAGCAGAATTCCCACGGGTGATTGCAGTGTGCTTCACACACTGTGTTAGGGTTAGTTATTGGAATAGTTTTTGGAGTCACTGTATTACCTACAGTATGGTAGCCAACGTATTGTGACACCATGCTTAATTTACACATTATTTGTAGCTTTTTGACCCATAATGCAACTGTTTTCTTGCTTGTGCAATCCTTGGTATTGGATTGATAAGTGCTGGAAAAGTGTGTTCCAGAACTCGAATCTACTGGAAAAAGTAGAACTACAATCTACACACAGCACTTTATTTCAGTTTATGTGAGTGAAAAGTAGCTATAAGTGGCCTTCAGTAGTGTGTTACATTGCTGATGTAGCGCTTTCAGGGATAGTCACTCCTAAGCATTGTCTTTTATGGTGAGCAATTGAAGAAAATATGGCACAAGGCACATTAAATCGAACAGAACAGTACTAGTACTTGGATGTGGAGGGTGAGGAATTCATGCATTACAGATCACAACACATTTGGTATCCAATTCCTGGTTAGTACTACTCTTACAATTGTGGATACCAGTCAATACTGTTGAAATCACGTTGATCAATCTAGACTGTTATACTTTGGTAATCAACCAAAGAGTCTGGAATATCACGTGATGATGACATGATTGTGATTACTTATAAACCAATAGGATCACATACATCAGTAAGCTAATAGTCTTGGCATGATGTCATAGGATTATAAATCCTTCAATGATGTTCCATCGTGTTCCACTACTATTACTATACATAGGTAAAACCTATATTAGGTACATGGTCCATGTGCCATTCCTGTAGTATATAAACTGGTGGTTTCCCCCAGTATAAAATAGCAGCTCTTGACCTCCCATAAGTCAGATCCACTACCAACTCTCTACTCTACTATCTCCCTCTTGGTCAAACACCCAGTGAGTATTCCCACTGGCTGTGCTGGTACTAGCAATTAGTTTTGTTAGGTTATGAGCCCTGATCTCAGATAAGACATACAGTATTGCACCTATGATCCCTGGACTGGCGTTCAATCTACCAGGAGGGTTGAGTCCTTTGTGGCTCTGCCTAAACCTGTTCATCTTCTTCCTTACTGTGACGTTCATTCCAAGCTGGTTACAAACCGCTTGGCTTGTCCTTTTTGGACATGAAATGATCATAATTTTCTATTATCTTTCTATGGAACAAGGACAGCATATTGGTGTTCAAGTGCAGACTACTAATGCAATTCATACTTTGGCATATCAGGTTCTTCCTTTGGATAACCAAAGAATTCAGAACCGTCAACCACCTCCAAATTATTTGGTGAGTAGGAACAATCTACCTCAGTATGATATTCTTTTCGCACCGCCAAGATACCAAGAACAGAACCCTTTACCCATTCTTAGACTCAAGGCACCACCTCCTCCTTATCAGCCTCTGGTGAATCAGATCAAAAGGAATCATCGAGCTCATCAAAGGCGTTGGAGAGCCGGAAATGGCCAACCAGCCTTAGATGACGAAGAGTTCAATGATGCAGTTTGTCCAGTCCTTCAACTGCTCTTATGAGCTGGAGTAATGGCTGACAAAAACCTTATTCCAGATAATGCCCAGCCAGTTCACATCCTAGACATTCCAATACCGAATCCAGGGGATAGCCAAGCACCCCCTAACCCTGGTGGACACAAATTTCATGTCTGCTTTGCAGGTGGGGACTCAGGCCAGTCCTCAAGCAAGGATAGAGTACCTCTTGAATGAGACTCTCTTGGGCTGCAAGGCCCAGATCATCCCTGTTCCTTATAGAGATCTCTTTGGAGACTCCATGGACAATGATAAGGTTTTTACCTTAACCATCTATGATGGAGAATCCCTTGCTTTGGCTCTGGAAGGCAATGGTTTGGTGGTTGTGGACCCAAAGGCTGATGAACACCCCCATGAAAATTTACTTCATAGGAATGGATACGAATTGATTTCTGAAGACCTGTGGCCTTTCCACCCAGGTTTTCAGATCGAATGGATTAGGGAGGTGGACTTGTTGGATCCAAATGACATGCCCTTCCCTAACTCCACCCAGTTAACAGATCGTTACTGGGACGTTCCCAGGGTGAATATCTGAAATTATTGGTTTGATAAAGCTGCGAGATTGAGATGGTTTCATTTTATGAATACTTTCATATTTAGAGAGATTGAGTCAGCTGTTAACCTCAGGTCTCATGCAGACAAAGCCAAGATCAATTGGCTTCGTTGAATGGTAGCAACCCTTGTGGCAGCTCTACAGGAGCACAATGCCCAGGCCCAGATGGTCAAAGGACCTTCACTACCAGAGGTCAATCCTGGCAGACGCGTGGCACAAGCATGGGAAGAAAATCTGGAAGAACCCAGTAATGGAAGAGCTTCTAAAAGAGCCCAGCCTAACCGAGGAACTGGTAATGATCTTCCTGCTCCCGGTAGTCGCAGGTGGTCATTATGTCTGCGACGTTCCACCAAGCTGAGGGCAGCAATCTGAAATGGTGTTTTCAAACTATAAACTCTTGTTATGTCACTTCTTGCAGAATTTATTTCTTCCTTATACCAGATATGATGAAAAGTCATTTACCCTGAAAGGAAAAACTTTCCTTAATTACCACTATTTCAAAGAAACTTTCTTCGATCTAATGGAGGAAAGAATAGAGAAGTTCAGATCTCAAATAAGAGTATCAATCATTGATCCATCTCTCATTATGATACCGGAATCACCTCTTTCCCCTCATCCTTATATTCCATTGAAAGGTGATACAGTTACTGAATATCTTGTTCTTGGTTTACTTTAGAAATGTCTAAATCCGAATCTGGAATCACGAAGAACATTATTGTTCTTACAGGAAAAGACAACTACAACTCATGGATTCAAACCATGAGGTCTTATCTTATGACACTCAAAGTCTGGAGGATTGCAAGTGGTCAATCCACTTTTTCTGCAGACATCACTAACCAGGAAACCTGGATGGAGTCCAATCTCCAAGCAAATGGTGTCATAGGTCTGTATATTAAAGAAGAACTTCACGTTCACGTTTCAGAAACCTACAATGCCAATCACGCTTCTTTGGCAAAAACCACTTTGGATACACTAAAGGCGCAATTCACCACAACCAGACCAACTGGCCAGTTCACCACCTTTAGGCAGATAATGCAATGGTGTGCAACTGGTAATGATGAAACCGGAAAGCCAATGAAGATGTCAGCACACTTATCAAAGTTGGAGACTTTGTTCCCTGATCTTACAACTGCTAGGCTGGATCTTCCAGCAAACCTACAGGCTATGATCATGTGCACTGGACTTCTGGAATCATTCAATTCCGTGGTTACAACCACTATCCATACTAAGACAACAGCGGAATTCATCATGGTGAATCTCAAACCAATGGTTTACACCGAAGAAGAAAGGATAGTTGATTGGTTGTTGGCTAACCGATTGCAGGTGGGAACTTCTAAGTTCAAACCACACAAGCAATCTGGACAATCTTCCAGTTCGGGTTCCTCAAAAAAGGAACGATGCGCTAAATGCCATGGCACTGGCCACACAACCGAACAACACTGGGATGATTACCAGCATCCAAATAAGCCTAACGACAAGAAACGTAAGGCACCTTCTGACTCCACCCCACAACAATCAAAGCCTCAAAAGGGCAAAGGAAAGAGAAAAGGCAAAGCGACTACCTATGTCATTGAGCAGGTTGAAACCCTCTCAGAAGATACCAAGATGGAAACCCTTATCAACGAAGTTGGTAATTTTCTCTTGAGCTCTTCATCAGCAGCTACCGATGAAACAAAGAAGCTCTTGATTGGGGAGAAGAAGATGATGATGACTATCCAGTCACAAAAATACCAAGACTTGGTGGGAACCAAAATCAGTCCTTTCGAAGGAAGTCCTTCTGACTTGAATCCTCAGTCTGAAGGACAAGAAACCTCAGAGGATACCATTGTATTAGGTACGGTCATGGTCAATGTCGGAAGAACTGACAAAGTGTGGGTAAAATGTGAAAAACCAAGCAAACAGTTCATGTATGGTGGATATGATAGCAAGTATATAACCTTATGGAATTCGATTCCAGAAGAGGAAGAAACTGGCTATGTAGACACTACCTATGATGACTTTGACAATGGATACGGTTCTTGCTATGCTGTGGGAGAAACACATAAGAAACCTTTTTGGCTTATTGATTCAGGTGCAACTGATCACTTTTCTCCACATCTTGATGATTTCGTGAATATTGACACACAGGTACAACATTGTAAAACCGCCAATGGACAAGTTGTCCATCTTAATGGACCAGGAACTGTGTTACTAAAAATAGATCTAGGAAATGAAAAAAGAACTCTATCCTTATCGGATGTTTGGTATTCTCCACATCTCTTAAATCAGATCATCTCAGTCATTGCTCTTACAAAGCAAGGATTTCAATGTGAAATAACCAATAAGACTCAATTTTGGGACAACAAAGATCGATTGATAATTGTGACATACCCCCTCCACAAATTCAATCAGCTTCACTGGGTTGACGCTGAAATACTTCACCCAACTCATGGAAGTAATGCTTTGCAAAAGGAAGATGATTATCATCTATGGCATGGACATTTTGGACATTGTTCATGCAATGCTCTTAAAAACACATATAAAAACATAACTGGTATTCCTATTATCAAAATTCCAACTGACATAAAACCTTGTAAAGGATGTCTCTTAGGAAAAGCTACACAGACCCCATTCCCACCCTCCAAGTCTCAAGGAACTCGTTCCTTGGAATTGGTACATTCAGACTTATGCGAGTTTCCAACTCGGAGTCTAAATCATAACCATTGGATGATAACATTCCTTGATGACTATTCCAGTATGGGCTCCATTGTCTTTCTCAAAAAGAAATCGGATGCCAAACAAGCTATCCTTGACTGGATAACTTGGGCAGAGCAACAAGTCGGTCATAAACTGTTGAAGCTGTGTTCGGACCAAGGAGGGGAATATACTTCTCATGATCTTCGAGATCATTTAACCTCACAAGGTATTGAACATCAGAAAACAGTCCCACACATCCCTCAACAAAATGGTTGAGCTGAACGATTTAATTGCACTATTCTTGAAAAAGCCAAAGCTTTAAGACTGCATTCTTGTATGCCCGAAACCTTCTGACAAGAAAGTGTTGAAACAGCTCTTCACATTTATAACCGACAACCTATGAAAAGATTGAACTGGAAAGCTCCATTAACATTCTGGAATGGAATGAAACCAGATGTATCTTATTTCAGAACATTTGGATATCTTGCTTATGTCTTTATTCCAAAAGAACTCCGAGAAAACAAGTTACATCCAAAGTCAGAACTCATGACCTTTATTGGTTATGAGAAAGGGACAAAAGGATACTGCTTCTGATCTCAAACCAGAAGAAAAGTTGTTGTTTCTCAAAATGCCACCTTTGATGAAAATTCTTTTCCCCACTGTCCCAAAGAGATAGCTGACAAATCACCTTTCTCTAAACAGAATCAAGAAAAACATGACGAACCAGATGGTAATTCCTCTGATGAAGATGACAACAGTCATCTGGATTATCCACAAGAGGAAAATTGAAAACAAGCTCCCAATCCGAGGTGATCACCTTCACCTGAAGTCCAGCCAGATCAGGAACTGCCTTCAGAAGATCCAAGACCAAATCCTCCACAACCTCAAAGAAGAGGAAACATATCTTGTCAACCTAGACAAGATTCTTCACAACCATCTGCTGGTCCTAGTACCCGAAAATCTTCTCGTCACCCAAAACCTGCAGTGAAACCTGATTCAATATATGGGAAGAAAACTCCCATAGAAATTGAAAAGGAAACTCGTAAGGAAAGGGATTTAGTATGAAAAGATCTTTGGTAAAGGAAAGGAGAAGGAACCAGAACCAATTCAATCAGAAACAAATATTCCAACTCCTTCAGATGATGATGAGGATCAACAGTCTACGGACCCTTTAACTCAAGGAGGAGATTCGTCAAGGATACAAACAGATCAATTCTCAAATAAGTTTACTTGCAACCTCCTTGCTAAAGCTTTCGGCATTGAAGGATGTCCTAATCAATTTAAGGATATCAAGAAACTTCCCAAAATTGAACAAGAAGGTTGGTTAAAGACAACTGACAATGAATATAACTCTTTATTAGAAAGAGGAGTTTGGGAACTTGTCGATAAACCACCTGGTCGAAAGACCATTAAAGGAAGATGGGTCTTCACTGTTAAAAGCGATGGTCATAAAAAGGCTCGCTTTGTTGCCAAAGGATTTACACAAATCCAAGGCCTTGATTTTGAAGAAACCTTTTCACCAGTAGCACAGTTTGAAACTGTACGAACCATATTTGCTCTAGCAGCAATGAAAGACTGGGATATTGAGGCACTCAATGTCAAAACAGCTTTCTTATATGGAAAACTGGATGAAGAGATCTATATGGAACAACCTGAAGGGTATGTTCAGAAAGGTCAGGAATCAAAGGTTTGTCTCTTGAAGAAAGCCATTTATCACCTCAAATAAGCATTCTTACAATGGAACAAAGAGTTGCATGAGTCCTTGTTGAAACTTGGATTTACTAGATGTACTTCTGACATGGGAGTTTACTTTTTAATTCAAGGGGACATGATCTTGGTCATCATTGTATATGTCAATGATGCTCTCTTCACTGGCAACAACAACAAGATGTTGAAAGCCAAGAAAGAAGCTTTTATGAAGATCTGGGATTGTCGAGACTTAGGCGAAGCAAAAGAGTATCTGGGAATGTGTATCACTTGTGATCACAAAAACTGAACTCTCATACTCGATCAAATTGCTTATGCCAAAAAAGTCATTGAATGATTTGGTATGGATAAGCCTAAGTCTGCAAGGACACCTTTACCAACAGGATATAACCCAACCAAAATTGATACCAATCCTAATCCTGAACTACAACAAAGATACCAATCAGTAATTGGCTCACTGCTTTACATTATGCTTGGAACAAGACCAGATTTAGCCTTTGCAGTCATAAAAATGTCACAATTTTCTGCAAACCCATCTGAAGACCACTACAAACAAGCTTTATACATTGTCCGTTACTTGGCTTCTACCAAGAACATGGCATTGAAGTTCGGTGGCAAATCAAATTTGGGTTTCCTAGCATTTTGTGATTCAGACTGGGCAATGGATCTTGAAACATGAAAGTCCACTATAGGCTTCATGATTTTCCTTGCAAATGGGCCTATATCTTGGATCTCATGGAGACAAAAGACAATTTCATTGTCGTCTACCAAAGCAGAATATAAAGCCATGTCTGAAACAGTGAGACAGATATCCTGGTTAAAATCACTTTTTAAAGAAATTGGGTTTAATATCCCAAAGGTCCCTTTATATGTTGATAACCAAGGAGCAATGTTTTTGGCAACAAATCCAGCAGTTGAAGCTTGGTCAAAGCACATTGAACTTCCTGAACATTACATTTGGAAATGTGTTAATGATACTGAAAAGATTGAACTTTTCTATATCGAAACCGAAAAGCAACTCGTGGATATCTTTATCAAAAACCTCTCACCTGAAAGGTTTCAAACTCTTCGTTCAGGTATTAAAATGGTCTCTTTTGAGCATTCTTTATCATGAGGAGGAGTGTTGAAATCATGTTGATCAATCTAGACCGTTATACTTTGGCAATCAACCAAAGAGTCTGGAATATCACATGATGATGACATGATTGTGATTACTCATAAACCAATAGGATCACATACATCAGTAAGCTAATAGTCTTGGCATGATGTCATAGGATTATAAATCCTTCAACGATGTTCCTCATGTTCCACTGCTGTTACTATACATAGGTAAAACCTATATTAGGTACATGGTCCATGTGCCATTCCTGTAGTATATAAACTGGTGGTTTCCCCCAGTATAAAATAGCAGCTCTTGACCTCCCATAAGTCAGATCCAC
>JBBPOB010001262.1:0-10224 GCA_038091275.1 Tylopilus subfusipes
GAAATGGGTATATCTCTGGACCCTGTGAACCGAATCACATGATCCTGGGACCAATCTGGTAGTCAAGAGTAAGTACTATCTTCGGCTCCACCAAGGCTAAGCGAGATTCCCACAGGTGTTTGCAGTGCGCTTCGCGCACTGCGTTAGGGTTAGACATTGCAATGCTTTTTGAGGTCACTGTAGGATTAGTAATGGAGTTCATAGGTATTGGTAAGGAGATTGGAACGGGAGGAGAGTAAACCGGAGCTGTGCTCCTAAGCAAGCACCGGCTCGGGTGAAAGTACAGAGCGGTAACTAATACGAAAGTAGAACAAGAAGATGTCATAACAAGAATGAAGGGAAAAGCATACGAGGTATACAGTGACTCCAAAAACTGTTCCAATAACTAACCCTAACACGGTGCATGAAGCGCACTGCAATCACCCGTGGGAATTCCGCTTAGGTATAGGGAGATGGAAGGTAGTACCTGCCAATGGCTACAAACTGAGCCAAACATCATGTGATTTGGTTCAGTAATGGCAGAGATACATCCATTTTAAAACTGGAACACCATTGGAACAGTTTTTGGACTTTTGTAATGATGAGGGTATCTGGTATATACTAGTACTTGGTATAGCCTCCTTTTGCTTTAAGCACTGCCTGAACCCTCCTAGGCATGCTTTCAATCAACTTCTGACACTCCTCAACTGCTATCTTCTCCTACTCTACCTCAATCCTATTCCACAACTCATGAACTCCATTAGGGGGGGTTTCATGCTCTGCAAGCCTTCTCTTGAGGTAACCCCAGAGATTTTCAATGGGGTTTAGGTCTGGAGACTGTGCTGGCCATACCATGGTCCCAAAATCCTGCACCTCTAGCCAGTTCTTCTCCTTCCTACAGGTGTGCTTGGGGTCATTATCTTGCTGAAAAATAATGTTAGAAGGATTGAGATCATAAAACTGCAGAGAATCTAGCAGTTCATCCTTTAAAATCTGAAGGTAAAGATCCCCATCCATCCTACCATCAATCTTAGCAGCATAGCCAACTCCTTGCCAAGTCATACACCCCCATATCATCACAGAACCTCCTCCAAATTTGACTGTATCTTGCACTAGCCTGTCACTAAGCCCCTTATCTGGCTTTTTCCACACCCATTTGTGCCCATCTGACCCTAGGTGATTGATTGTGGTCTCATCAGACCATACCACCTTCTTCCAATCCTTCACAGTCCAATCCTTGTGAGCATAAGCAAAGTCCAAGCAAGCCTTGGGATGTCTAGCAGATAGTAGAGGGTGTTTGGACTTGACTACAGCTTTCAACCCAGTCTTTTTGAGGTGGTTGTGAATAGTATTAGGGTGGAGAGGCTGGTTGGTGATATTGGACAGCTCTTTGGTGACTTGAACAGCATTTTCAGCTTTGTGAGTGGAGATGAGATGGACAGTATGACAAATATTGGCAGAGGAAAGCTTGGATGGACAACCTCCAAGAGATTTCTGAAGGTCAGAACACTCCTTAGAACAAAGCCTGGATATAGTAGCAATGCCAACACCAGTACTGGGTGCAATAGAGCGAACAGAATGACCAGCATCAAGCTAAGAGAGGATGGTTTTCTGTTAAGTGGTAGAGAGAGATTGCATGATGGTAGGAGTTAAGAACAAAGAGGCATGGGAATATTTTCAGACTCAGACACAATGTTTATATGTATATCCTTATTTGTAGCACCAAACAACAACAATTATCCTCTAATTTGACCAAGATTCTATATATCATTACAAAAGTCCAAAAACTGTTCCAATGGTGTTCCAGTTTTAAAATGGATGTATCTCTGCCATTACTGAACCGAATCATGTGATGTTTGGCTCAGTTTGTAGCCATTGGCAGGTACTACCTTCTGTCCTCCTATACCTAAGCGGAATTTCCATGGGTGATTGCAGTGCGCTTCGCACACTGCATTAAGGTTAGTTATTGGAATGGTTTTTGGAGTCACTATAAGTCTGGAGCAGAAATGGTACTGGAGTACTGGAGATGGACTTGGTAAAATCTGGGATGTGACAGGAGCACACAGGGTCCAGGTCCTGAATGAGTTACATCAATGTCTATGTGTTGGATGAAAAAAAATGGGAAGAGGGACAGATTGTCAGAAACAAACAATCACCCATAATGTACAAGGACAGCAAGACCTCAGAGAATACCATGCACCAGGGTCTGGGTTCTGAATTAGGTGCATCAATGTCTATCTGTTGGATGAAAAAAAAAGGAGAAGAGTAAGGAACAGACCATTGGAGAAAAATGATCAGAAGAATGCAAGAGTTACAGTGAGGGCAAGCGTTCAGGTCCGTGGAAACACGGTGAGGACAATAGTGAGCAGCCAGGCTCACAGAACACGGTAGAGGAGGCAGTCAAGCATTCAGGCTTGCAGGGACACAGTAGGGATGACAGAGGTGACAGGCAAGCCATTGGGCTTGCAAGGGGTGATGTCACATCCCAGATTTTACCAAGTCCATCTCTGGTGCTCTGGTACCATTTCCGCTCCAGACTTATACCTTGTATGCTTTTCCCTTCATTCTTGTTACAACATCTTCTTGTTCTACTTTCATATTAGTTACTGCTCTGTACTTAGGAGCACAGCTCTGGTTTACTCTCCTCCCATTCTGATCTCCTTACCAATATCTATGAACTCCATTACTAATCCTATGCACCTCTGAAGTATATAAACTTCTAGTTTACTCCTTGTATTCTCCAGTTCAAATATTGATTAAGATTAACTCCTCCTCTCTCGTCCTCCTCCTCTGTCATCCTCTCGCTAGATCAATTCGTCATCAAGTCTTGCACCTAGGACTTATCCTCTGACCTCCAATCCTCTGAAATATAGGATGTGACTGACAAGGGCGCAACACACAAGTTGAAGCTGAAGTCCATCCGTCTAGTAAAACTCCGGAGTTCTGGAGTTGTACATCGGAGTTAGTCTGGTCTTGACAGTATATTTGAACTCACACTTGTCAGATCATAAATCAGTCATGGCTACTCATACTACCCACACCACTCGCTCGCAGACTCAAGCCCAAGAGGCTCCCCCATCTCCTTATACATTCAATCCTCTAAGCATTTTTGAAAGCAATCACCGGGTTGCTGAGCCTGTCAACGAATTCTGGAGCTTCTCCACGTGTTGTACCTCCACCTCCGCCTCTGCATCGTGTCCCTGCCCAAGTCCTTCTACTCTGGGTGTGCACATCAAAGAGATTGCTGTAGACAACGATGCAGCATCCAAGGCAAGTGACCAACCAAGTCGCTCTGCCAAACCTCCTGACAACCCAGACGATCTGGACATTCCTGGAGACTTCCCCTCCGATGATGACCCGGATGACCCTGATGTCCCCCATCACTTCCATGATTCCTCTTCCGACTTGGAAGATGAGCAGATTCCCCATGACACACTTGCCCAGTTGGCCAGCGCAATCTGGGACCTTGCTTGCTCCTCCAAACATACCTCTGACTCTACCCCCTGCACTAAAGTCTGGGAGCCCAACCAGTTTGATGGAACTGATCCCCGAAAACTCCAGGTCTTCCTAGTGCAGTGCGAACTAAACTTTCAGGACTGCCCAAAGGCTTTTCATACGGACCATGCCAAGGTCACCTTTGCACAGTCATACCTAAAGGGCATGGCCCTGGAATGGTTTGAGCCCGACCTCCTGCAAATGGAGGATCCAGCACTCCATCCTGCATGGATGGACAACTTCTGGGAGTTCGTCCTGGAACTCCAGATGAACTTCAGACTCCATGACCCTGTCGGAGATGTGGAGCACCAGCTCAACCATCTATCTATGAAAGATGGTCAGCATATCAACAAATACGTAGTGGAGTTCAACCAGATTGCTTCGCAAAACCGGGGCTACAGAGAAGATGCCCTCCGGCACCACTTTTACAATGGCCTCCCTGATCGCATCAAGGATGAGATCTCCTGTATTGGGAAGCCTCCGACCCTCTCTGAACTCCGCCAGCTTGCCCAAGCCATTGATGTGCGTTATTGGGAACGCAAGTCAGAGCTTAGCAGGCAAGTGAAGCCCTCCAGCAACCCCTTCACCACCAAATCCTCCTCTGACAAACCCTCCACCTCTGCACCCAACTCTGGCAATCAGTCCTCCAGCACCTTCAAGGACTCCAAGCAGTCCAATGGAAAGGCTGCCAACACTTCCACTGCCAAACTGGACCTTTCATTGAAGCTTGGCAAAGATGGCAAGCTCACTGCTGATGAGCGTAAATGCCGCTTCGACAACAAGCTCTGTATGTTCTGTGGTCTCACAGGACATGTAGCCAAAGACTGTCCTAAGTCAACCTCCAGGGTGTTGAAGGCTTGCACGACCACAACCATAACTCCAGAAGCCAAACCAGAGGCCTTCTCGGAGGTGAAAAAATAGTCCGTGACCTCCCAGATTCCACATGGACTGGAGGTTGCATTGAACCCACCCATGCACTCAAGGAGATCCATCTCAATGTGTCCACTCTCTTAGATCCCAAATCTCTCATGCCTTCCATCTTCATAATCTCGTATGACATCCCTTCCTTCTCCATGCTTGTAGACTCCGGCTCCTCTGATTGTTTTATAGATACTACTTTCATTAATAAAAACAATCTTTCGACCTACTCTGTTCCTCCACTCCAACTCCATCTCTTTGATGGAACTACAAACTCCACCATCACTCAAGCTATTGACCTCTCCATCCACTTCACAACCGGTAATATCACTCTGATGACATTTTATGTCACTCCATTGGATGGTTCCTGTTCTCTTGTTTTAGGACACAACTGGCTGACCCACTTCAATCTGTTGATTGACTGGGCCTCGAGCAGTATCTTGTTCTGTTCACCTGAACAAGCCATGCCAACAACTCTGAGCTCATCTCTGCAGCCCGAGGTCTCTCCACCTCCGGTTAACCCTACATCATCCGATTCACCACGTTTCTCCAACCGTAAGGCTCCCCCAATCACGATCATCAGTGCCCCTGCTTTCGCATTGGCATGTTGCCTCCAGGGCTCCATGCAATTCAGTCTACAGCTCTGCCCCCAGGAGAGTGATCTCTGTTCCTCCTCTACCACTTCTGAACCTGTCGACCTCTCCAGAATCCCTCTGGAATACCACAATTTTGCAGATGTGTTCAGCAAGAGCAAGGCATCCAAGCTTGCTCCTCATCAAGAGCATGATTTAAAGATTGATCTGGAAGAAGGAACTTCACCTCCTTTAGGCACTACCTACTCCCTTTCTATCTCTGAGCTTGAGTCCCTCTGGACATTCCTAGATGAGCACCTTGCCAATGGATTCATCCATCCCTCATCCGCCGCTCACACTGCTCCGGTCCTCTTTGTCTGCAAGAAGGACGGTTTACTCTGCCTTTGCATCAACTTTCAAGGACTCAACAAAATCACGAAGAAAGACCACTACCCCCTTCCATGCATTTCTGACCTCCTAGATGCCCCTAGCTGTGCCAAGATATATACAAAGCTCAATCTCCAGCATATGTACCATCTGGTCCACATTGCTGACGGAGACGAGTGGAAAACGTCTTTCCGGATGCGCTACAGCTCCTATGAATGGCTCGTCATGCCATTTGGTCTAATGAACGCTCCTGTGGTGTTCCAGCAGTTCATCAACACCATCTTCACTGATCTATTAGATGTTTGTGTAATAGTCTATTTGGACAACATCCTCATCTACTCCATGGACAAAGCCTCCCACAAGGAGCACATCTGAGAGGTCCTCCAAAGACTCTGCAAACATGGACTTTACACTAAACCAGAGAAATGTGAATTCCATACTGACTCCACCGAGTATCTCAGATACCAGCTCTCTCTATCTGGACTTACCATGTCCTTGGAAAAAGTTAAGGCCATTCAGGATTGGCCTGAGCCTCGTAAAGTCAAGGACATCCAGTCCTTTTTAGGATTCGCAAATTTCTACCACCATTTTATAGATAATTACTCCAATATCGTCACTTCTTTAACCCGACTCACCCGCAAACTTACTCTGTGGAACTTTGATGACTCCTGTCGCTCCATCTTCCGTAAACTGAAGGAAGCCTTCACTACACCCATCGGGTTCCAGATGCTCCAATGATTATAGAAACTGATGCCTCTGACTATGCCATCACTGGCATTCTCTTCCTTCGTTGCCCAGATGATGAAATCCGCCCTGTTGCTTTCTACTCTCGGATGTTAGCAGCTCCAGAGCTCAACTACGACACACACAACAAGGAGTTGCTCACCATCCACAAAGCTTTCTGGAGCTGGCGACACTACCTCAAAGGCTCCATGACTCCAATCGATGTTATCACCGATCATAAAAACCTGGAGTACTTCACTACCATGAAACTCCTGACCTGACGGCAAGTCCATTGGTCGGAGTTCCTCTGCCAATTTCATCTGGTTTCCACTTCCGCCCTGGGAAGCTTGGTGAAAAGCCAGATGCCTTGACTAGATGCTGGGACATCTACCCCAAAGAAGGGGATAAGGACTATGCTCGCGTCAATCCGCATAACCTCCGACCCATCTTTACCCAAGAACAGCTCACATTGTCCCTTCGAGCTACTTACCTTGCAGCTCCGGTACTCCAAGCTAGCATGCTCTTCGATGATGAGACTCTTCACAAGGACATCCTCTCCACCCTTCCCTCCAACTCTCTGGCCACTATTCACATGTCCACCTCCAAGTCCCCAGAATCTAGATGGTCTACTGATGCTGACAGTTTCCTCCGTCTAGACAACCACATCTATGTGCTGGACTCCAACGACCTCCGTCTCTGGGTCCTCCAGTACAAGCATGACCATCCTCTCTTCAGACATTTCAGCCAGAACTGGACATTGGAACTCATTCGCTGCGAATACACTTGGCCAGGAATTAGAACGTTTGTCAAAGAGTACATCTCCTCCTGTACATCCTGTGCCTGCACAAAGATTCCTAGACACAAGCCCTATGGGCTCCTCAAACAACTCCCCATCCCCAAAAAGCCTTGGAACTCCATCTCCACGGACTTTATAGAACAACTCCCTCCGTCCTCCAGATTTACAGTGATATTAGTGGTTGTAGATTGACTGTCCAAACAGTGCATCTTCATTCCGACTTATGACACAATCACTTCTCTGGAGCTTGCAAAGCTCTTCCTCCTCCATGTATTTTCTAAGCACGGAGTTCCATCCCACATCACCTCCGATAGAGGTTCAGAATTTGTCTCTCATTTCTTCCACTCACTCAGAAAGGCCCTTGACATCCATCTTCACTTCACCTCTGGTTATCACCTGGAAGGCAATGGCCAGACCAAGCGAATGAACCAAACTCTCGAGCAATATCTATGCATGTATTGTAACTACCAGCAAGACAACTGGTCCGAACTCCTGCCCCTTGCAGAGTTCACTTACAATAACACTCCGAATGCTACCACCGGAGTATCACCGTTCTTCGCTAATAAGGGTTATCATCCTAACATTACTGTATACCCTGAACACAATCTAACCTCCACTTGAGCTAGAGACTACTCTGTCAACCTCGACTCCCTCCACCAATTCCTTCATGAGGAGATGGCCCATGTGCAACAGTGATATCAAGGTCCTGCAGACGCTAAACGAACTCCAGCTCCAGACTTCAAAATCGGAGACCAGGTTTTTGTCAAGGCTAAGTACTTCAGGTCCACCAGACCATCCAAGAAGCTCTCTGAGAAGAACTTAGAACCATATACAATAGTCGCTCAAGCCAGTACCCACTCCTTCACACTCTGTCTCCCCGACTCTATGAAATTTATACACCCCATCTTCCACATTTCACAGTTGGAACCCTCTGTATTCAACACTATTCTGAATAGGTTACAACCTCCACCACCTCTGATCAAAGTAGACAGAGAACCGGAGTTTGAGATCTCCGAGATCCTCAACTCTAAGATAGATCAATGACAAAGAAACTGCAAATTGCTGTACTTGGTGTGATGGTCCAGATATGAAGGAACTGATGACAAAACTTCTTGGCTGCTAGCTACCAAACTAGGCCACACCTTGGAGCTCATTTAGGACTTTCATCTCCGTTATCCAGATAAAGTCGGACCTCACTCCGCTCAATAACAAAACAAATTGTATTAAAACAAAGGAAACAAAGTCCTAAATCTATCTACTCCTTTTTCTCTTCTTCTCCGGTCCCCTCTGCTTCCTCTGACTCCTTCATCAAGTCTGTCAGTTCTGACCCATCGATCACCACACTTTTGTCCCACTCCTTCTCCAGCTCTGGCGATTTGTCATAGTAGACCTCCACGGCCTTCAGGTCGACCAGCCACCCCAGCAGCTGGTTCTGGCGGTCGAGGCGGTTGATCACCCCCCATATCATCCTCAGGAACTCCGTGTTGTAATCAACCAGAGTTCCCACATTGCCCCTCGCCCCGCTTGACCCCTGTATGAACTCTGGCTCAGTACGAGCCTTCTTCTTTGTCTTCCCCTGCAGTGACTCTTTCTCCTCGCGCTTCCTTCAGTGTTTCTTCTCCTTCTCCACGTTCTCTGTCCCCTCTGCCCTGGGTCGCACACATTTGCCCTTGACCTGTCTGCACTCAGTGCACAATGTTGACTTTCCCGGGCCAAGCATGCACACTAGGTGGTGCTCCGTGCACTTGATGCACTCTGGCAGCTCTTTGCGCTTGCCTTGCACCTTGCTCGAAATGGAGCTCTACTCCACTTGGACCATTGCCACCTATCACTCATCAGCAGGCGACAGGACGAGACAAATCAGCACTCACCCTCCTCTTTGCCGCCTCCTCGGCCTTGTTGCACCTGCATGCCTCCTCCAGCACCGCCTTCCTCTGAGCCTCCACTTCCTCCACCACCTTACGTTTGGCCTTCTCAGCCACCTTCTTCCACTCCTCTTCCACCTTACACTCCTTCGCTCGCCGCCGTCATTCATTGTACTTGGCCTTGCCAAGAACATCGTCATCGTCGGGGTGCTCCACCAGATCCTTGTCGGGCCACTGCTTGATGTTTGCAAGGTCAGACATGGTGGTTTGAGATGAAGAAGCAATGGACCACATATGGTGGACTTTATAGGCCTCAGGACATGTTCGGACTCTGACGGAATCACACACTCCACGTCATTCCTTGCTTAAGGCCTTCAAGGGTTCAGGCCTAAGAGGGGGATACTGTCACATCCTGGATTTTACCAAGTCCATCTCCGGTACTCTGGTACCATTTCCACTCTGGACTTATACCTCGTATACTTTTCCCTTCATTCTTGTTACAACATCTTCTTGTTCTACTTTCGTATTAGTTACCACTCTGTACTTTCACCTGAGCCAGTGCTCACTTAGGAGCACAGCTCTGGTTTACTCTCCTCCTATTCCGATCTCCTTACCAATACCTGTTATGTTGGTTGTTTATTGATGGACGAACACTCAAAGGTTTGTTCTAGTCTCGAGGGAGGTACTCACAAAGAGACACTTTGTCCTCAAGAACTAGAGTACAGGGTCAAGGGTTTGGTTGAACAGACCAACAAGGTCAAAGCTTCTAGTCAATTGGACTAGCTAAGTCAAAGGTCGAGGGGACTAGTCAATCGGACTAGGATACAAGACCAAACATATATATCAAAAGATCAAGTATGTGAAAATACAATGTAATCGATGAGTCTTATATAGTGTTGAACTATGAGGACATGTGATCATCGAAGGTCAAAGAACATCGGAGAAGTATCGGACTATGAGTAAAAGGGATTACGTAGCTAATGCAAGAGAATTAGCTAGAGGAGAACAAGTCCAATGTGAGCACATGATGACAAAGTTACAATGAGTTAAGTCCCCTTCTGAAAGGAAGCGAAATCTGAAGGTGAATGGCTTGTGGTTTGTTATAGTTCGATAAAGTTAACAGAGGACGGACCAAAGACAAGCAAGAAGTGGTCGATCCGATAAGAGTATATACCCCATATCATGGTGTGAGTGGGATGAGAGATGGCAATAAGTATAACAGAAGAAAAGAGGAGGTCAACTGTAACAATACCTATGAACTCCATTACTAATCCTATGCACCTCCGAAGTACAGTGACCTCAAAAAGTGTTGCAATGTCTAACCCTAACGCAGTGCGCGAAGCGCACTGCAAACACCTGTGAGAATCTCGCTTAGCCTTGGTGGAGCCGAAGATAGTACTTACTCTTGGCTACCAGATTGGTCCCAGGATCATGTGATTCGGTTCACAGGGTCCGGAGATATACCCATTTCAAAACAGCAATACCATTG
>JBBPOB010001263.1:0-10220 GCA_038091275.1 Tylopilus subfusipes
ACAGGCTGAGGGAGAGGTTGAGTGTTTAATCCCTTTGCTTGGACAAACCCAGTGTTAATGAAGAAGCCAGTATAACCACAATCTACAAGGGCACATAGTGAGAACTGTTGTAGAGGACACTGCAAGCGAAGAGAAGGGGAGAATCAGTTGGAAGTCAGACTTGCATGGTGGACAAAATGGAAAAAAAGAAAAAGACAAGGAAAAATAAGAAGTAAACGAAGACAGAGAGCTTGAGAGACATTGGTATCGCTGGCATGATGACTTACTCTCCAGACCTGTCTTCTGGTTGAAGGCAGTGGAGTTCGACCACGTAGGTCTGTTCCAACCTCATGGCCTGTGGTTGGTCGTTCCCATCTAGGGCTGTTTCGAAACATTGGTGTGGCAGGGAGGCATGACAGTGTTGCTTGTGCTGATTGAAAGTCCACTTGTTCGAAGTTGATTCAGCAGTGGAGGAACCTCCTAGGACTGTGGTGGCGAGGCCAAGCTGAACGTAGTGGAAACGAGTCTGATTTCTGACTCGATGGGAGATCTGGTTGTAAATCTGAGCATGCACCCCTTTCACGACCGGGGCACCTCTCGCAGCATCCTTGTTGAAGAGATGGTTGTATGGATCTTCAGGATCAACTGCAGGCTGAAGCTTATGGTTGATCTTGGTGAGGATCCAGTCGAAAGGCTCTGCAGTCCTTCTGGCCTGGACATTGCTGAACTGTCAGATGAACACGAGGGGATAAGTGTCATAGGATGCACGTGAAGCATGGCCATGAGCTTGAGGCTCTAAAGGTGGGAACAGTCTATGGACATCCCTCAGGTTCACCAATGCTCCAGAAAAGTGTAGATGAGTGGGGACACGACAAATGACACGGAAACCCTTTCTATTGTAGACTGGGACATGATGATTGACATCCTCGGCTCTGCATCGAAGATTGACCTGGCGACAGTCAGGATCATTCAAGGGAAGATCATAAAGTTCTCCATGTTCAGTGTGGAGAGCATGATCACCGATGGGCTGCCATTGGTCACCTTTGATTCTTTGAAATCTGTGAGGGAAAAGAAGAAAGAATAGAGAAAGATGAGCAAACGGAAGATGACGACGGTTGCAGAACAATGGGATCACGATGGGGTTGAAGAACACAAGGTTGCCAGTGACTCAGAATTGACTTCGCTTCAGAAACATGAACTCACTCGATGTGGTGTGCTATGGAGAAAGCGACGAGGCGGAGGTTGGTGAGACATCTGTCTCTCCTCCAGTTTTCGTGTTCTTCATCCGGGTCGCCATCTGGGATGCAGATGGGCTGGTTCTATCTGTATCATATGGTACAGGCAACAGGGGCATTGTTCTCTAGGAAACCATCTGTCTTCCAGGATTCAGGTGCTTCCCTGACCCAGCGGTTCCAAGATTGACATATGGTTTGATAGAGCAGTCTAGTCTTCTGGAGGGTCAACTGGATCCTTCTGTCACGCTCCCCAAGCCTTTCACTTGGGAAAGAGTTAGATCCGACCGGTCGTTCAAAGGTAACCCAGTCTGAGAACATTGGCAAGATGTGGCGAGAGGACTCACAAGAGATTGGTAGCATTGACATGGTTGATGTTCTCCCTGGTTGGAGGGACCAGATATGGATGGTGACAGACAATGTCCTGAAAGTTGATGCATGTGAAGACGAAAGTGAAAAACATGGTGAGCATGTTGGTGTGCTCTGGGGTCAAGGCGGAGGAAGGAGCATTGAGAGGAGTCATGTAAGGGGGGGTGTCTGGCTGATCCATGAGAGGACGTGGGGTCATGGTGATCCAAATATCTTCCTGACCGAGCGTTCTGATGTGGAGCATGTGACCGGTGGTGGAGAAAGGAAGAGCCATATGAGTGTCTGGCCAAAGTTTGAAGGGGTGCATGAAGGTGAGCTCAACATGCCAATTGTGGGAAGGCTGGACGTTCCTGGAAGGAAGGATGGCGTCAAGACCGACACGAGTGCCGAGATAGAAGATGAAGTCAAGAAAATGGTTGCTGATGCAGGTGAGAACGTTGTGATGTCTGATGTCGAGGGTGAACTGATGGTCCACGAGGACATGGTTGCATCTGTCGAGGAGAGCGATGGTGTGGCAAGGATTCTTGTTTGCATAGAATCTCTGAAGAGTGGAGAGGGTGACAGGCTCAAAGTGAGGAAGGGAGCGGAGAAACTCCATGGCATAATCCCTGTCTTGGAGACGAGGGTTGATGTACCTAAGAATGTTCTCTCTGATGATGGCCTGGTCGACGGGATCCTCGGCCTGATGGGGAGGGAGGTTCTGTGTGATGTTGAAAGGACCAGGGAGAAGGTCATGGTGGTCATCATCATTGGCTGGGTGTGGATGAATGTCGTCGTGATCATCCCAGTTCAAGAATGGGTCCAGACGGTGAGGGGGAGGAAGGTCCTCTAGACCAGACACAGAGCTGTCATCATGTGATTCAGAGTCGACGTGAGGGATGGCAAGTCCTGGATGAGGATCATGTTCGTCATCTGAGTTGGTGGGGACATCCAGAAGGTCTATGACATTCTGATTCTTGCTAGAAGAAAAAGAAGAAAAGAAAGAAAGAAAGGTGAGCGAAGGAAGGACAAAGGACGACAACATACAAAAAAAAAAGACGGAGACAGAAGGAAGAAGAAAAAACGATCAGTAGGCAAGGGAGACTTACATATGGTCATTGCCATGAAATGGGAGAAGGTTGACGTCCATGGTGAGCAACGGGCAGTGGCGAAAGTGGTGGAGAGAAACATGACAAAGAAAGAGCTGGAAGGCAGGACAGAAAAAGACTTGGAGAAGGCAAAACATCGGAGAAGAGAAAGGACGAACAAGGAGTGTTTTCTGATGGGGACGTTGTTGAAGTCAGGCACTGTTTGGGCAAGGGTCAGAGTGAGGTCATTATGAGTAGGGCAGGGTCAAGAAAACCGAATGAATAGAATGAAGTGGGACAGACGGACTCAGACGAGGGTCTGGATCGGATCTTGAGTTAAGCGATCTCAGAGAGAGAGAGCCGAAGAAGGTTGCAGACAATGACCTGAAGGAGGAACATGGAATCGATCAGCGCATGCCAGTCGCTGTGGTGGGAGAGCAAGGATGGGTCAAGAAGGATGAAGGGAAAAAAAAAGAAATATCAAAAGAGAGACAGATGAGCGAGGGGACAAAAAAGAAATGGGACGATGATGAGAGGATGGATTCATGGTAGTAGTGATATCATGGCAGTGTCAGAGGCAATCATGTAAATGACGGCAGAACATCCGACGAGAAGAATGGTCAGTGCTGATTCCTGCAAGGATGGCAAGACAGGATGACGAATGAGAACTACAAACGAGCATCATCGGTCGGTCAACGACACCTGTGAGTGCCAGTGCTGTGTTGTGGGCCGTGTGGACAATGCTACTCAGTAGACTTCACATTGGCAGACAGCACAGAACGGAGTGTTCATGGAGGGGTCGGCGAAATGAGCAAAAAGGACAGAGAGCACACAAAGCAATTCGAAAGGAAAAGGAACATAAATGTGTCTGTCAGAGGAACACTAGTACCAGCACTGGCAGTAGTAAGGAGGGGGACATGGGGGACAGCAGGAGCATGTAACTACGACAAGCACTGCAAGGAACACATTCAATCGGCACACAAAAAGAGAACGAATGAGCATGACATGGGGGATGACAAGAAGAGAGACAAGGAAAACCAAAGTGGATCGTATGGAGTGTCTGAAAGCGAGAACTCAACCCCAGTTCTGAGACAACTTTGCGAGCTTCTGATCGTGAGCAGAGGGGTGCATGGACTTTGTGACACCTTTGCCTTTGACCTTTGCCTTTGCCTTGCCTTTGACTTTGCCTTCGTTGGCGTCACCGAAGTTGTCAATGTCATCACTCTCACCATCTGCATCAGATGGAGTGTCTTTGATGCTTGACAGTTCCGATTTGGACACGCCAACATCATCAATGTTTTGTTGTCTGGCACGTTTTCCTGGCCTTGAAGCGCGAGCACTTTCGGCTGAGAGGCCAAAAATGGGGTCAAGCTGAGACAGAGATGAGCGAGACGGGAAGGACTTACGACTAGCGATGGAAGATTTGTCTCTCTTCTTCTCTGAGGCCAAGGGTGCGGCAGGATTGATGGGAGTGGATGGTTGATTCACAGCAGCATGACGTGTGGTACGAGAGGAAGAGGCAGGTTTCGAGAAGGAAGGTTTCAAAGAAGGATGAGGCTGAGCTGAGGAAGGGGTCACTGTGGTGCGTGGAGGAGGGGCATTATGAGGATGGCGTGCTGAAGTTCATGAGAAGGACATAGAAATGAGTGCAAGGGTGAGCAGAGGCGAGTCAAAAATGGAGCGACATACAAGGTTCACCTTTGTTGTGACGGAGAGACATGGCATGATGAGTCATGGCGGGGGAGTCCTGTGGAGGGTTGGATTGAGGACGAGGATTGATGGTCAACTTCTCAGCAAGATCTGTATGTCACGACGGACAGAGTGTCAGAGTTTCAAAGTTTATGGTTTAAGCAACGTGACGAGATGAATAACGGAAAACACATACTTTCACCAATGATGTCTATAAAAGGAAATCATGGTTATGGTCAGAAAAGAGAACAAAAGGAAACTCAGGTGAAAATGGGGAGAGGAGTGAATCTGCGCAAATCGACAATGGTGTACGATTGCGGTAAAATAACAGGTTTTGGAGAACTGAACAAGAATGATGTGATGGACAACTCAAATGACCTCAAAAGGACACTGTTGTCCAATTTCAAGGGGAAATCAATCACAGCACCGAAACACAAGAAGATACTAGAATGAAATCATCCATATGAATAGAGAAACAACAGAATCACGTCACCGCAATGATGATGCAACCGTTGTGAGCAGGACTCAACCATAGGGTGACATCGGAAGAAAACAGGAGTGATGAGATACCCACAATTCGACACACATGTCGAATTGTGGTGATAAGAGACTTTGAAAAGAGATGATGACGAACTCACCAGGATCGTATTCATCAACGTGTGCAGGCTGTGTTGGAACAAGATCGCCACTGTGATTGTAGAGGTCAGTGTCCATATCCACAATGCACTGTTTCGGAGGCATAGTGACATTGTTGGATTTCTGATGTGGTCTCTGGGCAGGGCTTGGGCAGGGTGGATCATTGTCATGCATGTTTTCATTTTCAGAGAGTCCGGTGACCTGTGGTTGAATACCCCTCATCTCAGCGCTAGCAGGGGTCTTGTCGGTCTGACGACTTTGTGCCAGTGTGGCATCTCGCATGGGTATGTCCTGGTCGCAGACTTGACCTGAAGTGCTGGAACCCTCGCAGCCATCCTGTCTGTCATCTGACTGGTCCATCCTCTGATCATCATCGAGCGTGGGGTGACATACTGCGATCAGGATAAGTCGAACAACCATGATCTCTAGAAAACACCAATTGAAGGGGAGATCGAGATCGCTCACTTTTGTCATAGCTTTTCCATCACGTCTTCCTGAATTCATGCTCTTTTTCAAGCATCTTCTCCTCTTGAGTGTGTGGAAAGAGGGATGGCATCTCAGTCTCCATGACATCGTCAGACTTGTCCGTCTTGGACAGTGCTTCAGACCTTGATTTCTTTGCAGAAACCTTGCCAGTTTGAGAGGATGAGCTTTTGAGGATCTGCTTGTGCTTGAAGTCGAAGGACAATGATTCCTCTTCAGGAACGCCATTCCTGAATATTTGTTTCCCGTTATTCATCTCGTCACGTTGCTTAAACCGTAAACTTTGAAACTCTGACACTCTGTCCGTTGTGACATACAGATCTTGCTGAGAAGTTGACCATCAATCCTCGTCCTCAATCCAACCCTCCACAGGAGTCCCCCACCATGACTCATCATGCCATGTCTCTCTGTCGCAACGAAGGTGAACCTTGTATGTCGCTCCATTTTTGACTCGCCTCTGCTCACCCTTGCACTCATTTCTATGTCCTTCTCATGAACTTCAGCACACCATCCTCATAATGCCCCTCCTCCACGCACCACAGTGACCCCTTCCTCAGCTCAGCCTCGTCCTTCTTCGAAACCTTCCTTCTCGAAACCTGCCTCTTCCTCTCATATCACACGTCATGCTGCTGTGAATCAATCATCCACTCCCATCAATCCTGCCGCACCCTTGGCCTCAGAGAAGAAGAGAGACAAATCTTCCATCGCTAGTCGTAAGTCCTTCCCATCTCACTCATCTCTGTCTCAGCTTGACCCCATTTTTGGCCTCTCAGCCGAAAGTGCTTGTGCTTCAAGGCCAGGAAAACGTGCCAGACAACAAAACATTGATGACGTTGGCATATCCAAATCAGAACTGTCAAGCATCAAAGACACTCCACCCGATGCAGATGGTGAGAGTGACGACATTGACAACTTTGGTGACACCAACGAAGGCAAAGTCAAAGGCAAGGCAAAGGCAAAGGTCAAAGGCAAAGGTGTCACGAAGTCCATGCACCCCTCTGCTCACGATCAGAAGCTCGCAAAGTTGTCTCAGAACTGGGGTTGAGTTCTTGCTTTCAGACACTCCATATGATCCACTTTGGTTTTCCTTGTCTCTCTTCTTGTCATCCCCCATGTCATGCTCGTTCGTTCTCTTTTTGTGTGCCGATCGAATGTGTTCCTTGCAGTGCTTGTCGTAGTTACATGCTCCTGCTGTCCCCCATGTCCCCCTCCTTACTACTGCCAGTGCTGGTACTAGTGTTCCTCTGACAGACACGTTTACGTTCCTTTTCCTTTCGAGTTGCTTTGTGTGCTCTCTATCCTTTTTGCTCATTTCGCCAACCCCTCCATGAACACTCTGTTCTGTGCTGTCTGCCAATGTGAAGTCTACTGAGTAGCATTGTCCACACGGCCCACAACACAGCACTGGCACTCACAGGTGTCATTGACCGACCGATGATGCTCGTTTGTAGTTCTCATTCATCATCCTGTCTTGCCATCCTTGCAGGAATCAGCACTGACCATTCTTCTCATCGGATGTTCTGCCGTCATTTACATGATCACCTCTGACGCTGCCATGATATCGCTACTACCATGAATCCATCCTCTCGTCATCGTCCCATTTCTTTTTTGTCCCCTCGCTCATCCGTCTCTCTCTTGATATTTCTTTTTTTTTCCCTTCATCCTTCTTGACCCATCCTTGCTCTCCCACCACAGCGACTGGCATGTGCTGATCGATTCCATGTTCCTCCTTCAGGTCATTGTCTGCAACCTTCTTCGGCTCTCTCTCTCTGAGATCACTTAACTCAAGATCCAATCCAGACCCTCGTCCGAGTCCGTCTGTCCCACTTCATTCTATTCATTCAGTTTTCTTGACCCTGCCCTACTCATAACGACCTCACTCTGACCCTTGCCCAAACAGTGCCTGACTTCAACAATGTTCCTGTCAGAAAACACTCCTTGTTTGTCCTTTCTCTTCTCCGATGTTTTGCCTTCTCCAAGTCTTTTTCTGTCCTGCCTTCCAGCCCTTTCTTTGTCATGTTTCTCTCCATCACTTTTGCCACTGCCCGTTGCTCACCATGGACGTCAACCTTCTCCCATTTCATGGCGATGACCATCTGTAAGTCTCCCTTGCCTACTGATCGTTTTTTCTTCTTCCTTTTGTCTCCGTCTTTTTTTTTTGTATGTTGTCGTCCTTTGTCCTTCCTTCGCTCACCTTTCTTTCTTTCTTTTCTTCTTTTTCTTCTAGCAAGAATCAGAACATCATAGACCTTCTGGATGTCCCCACCAACTCAGACGACGAACATGATCCTCATCCAGGACTCGCCGTCCCTCACATCGACTCTGAATCACATGATGACAGCTCTGTGTCTGGTCCAGAGGACCTTCCTCCCCCTCACCATCTGGACCCGTTCTTGAACTGGGATGATCACGACGACATTCATCCACACCCAGCCAATGATGACGACCACCATGACCTTCTCCCTGGTCCTTTCAACATCACACAGAACCTCCCTCCCCATCAGGCCGAGGATCCCGTTGACCAGGCCATCATCAGAGAGAACATTCTTAGGTACACCAACCCTCGTCTCCAAGACAGGGATTATGCCATGGAGTTTCTCTGCTCCCTTTCTCACTCTGAGCCTGTCACCCTCTCCACTCTTCAGAGATTCTATGCAAACAAGAATCCTCGCCATGCCATCGCTCTCCTCGACAGATGCAACCATGTCCTTGTGGACCATCAGTTCACCCTCGACGTCAGACATCACAACGTTCTCACCTGCATCAGCAACCATTTTCTCGACTTCATCTTCTATCTCGGCACTCGCATCGGTCTTGACACCATCCTTCCTCCCAGGAACATCCAGCCTTCCCACAATTGGCATGTTGAGCTCACCTTCATGCACCCCTTCAAACTTTGGCCAGACACTCACATGGCTCTTCCTTTCTCCACCACCGGTCGCATGCTCCACATCAGAACGCTCGGTCAGGAAGATATTTGGATCGCCATGACCCCACATCCTCTCATGGATCAGCCAGACACCCCCCCTTACATGACTCCTCTCAATGCTCCTTCCTCCGCCTTGACCCAGAGCATGCCAACATGCTCACCATGTTTTTCACTTTCGTCTTCACATGCATCAACTTTCAGGACATCGTCTGTCACCATCCATATCCGGTCCCTCCGACCAGGGAGAACATCAACCATGTCAATGCTACCAATCTCTTGTGAGTCCTCTCGCCACATCTTGCCAATGTTCTCAGACTGGGTTACCTTTGAACGACCGGTCGGATCTAACTCTTTCCCAAGTGGAAGGCTTGGGGAGCATGACAGAAGGATCCAGTTGACCCTCCAGGAGACTAGACTGCTCCATCAAACCATATGTCAATCTTGGAACCGCTGGGTCAGGGAAGCACCTGAATCCTGGAAGACAGACGGTTTCCTAGAGAACAATGCCCCTGTTGCCTGTACCATACAATATAGATAGAACCAGCCCATCTGCATCCTGGATGGCGACCCAGATGAAGAACACGAAAACTGGAGGAGAGACAGATGTCTCACCAACCTCCGCCTTGTCGCTTTCTCCATAGCACACCACATCGAGTGAGTTCATGTTTCTGAAGCGAAGTCAATTCTGAGTCACTGGCAACCTTGTGTTCTTCAACCCCATCATGATCCCATTGTTCTACAACTGTCGTCATCTTCCATTTGCTCATCTTTCTCTATTCTTTCTTCTTTTCCCTCACAGATTTCAAAGAATCGAAGGTGACCAATGGCAGCCCATCGGCGATCATGCTCTCCACACTGAACATGGAGAACTTTATGATCTTCCCTTGAATGATCCTGACTGTCGCCAGGTCAATCTTCGATGCAGAGCCAAGGATGTCAATCATCATGTCCCAGTCTACAATAGAAAGGGTTTCCGTGTCATCTGTCGTGTCCCCACTCATCTACACTTTTCTGGAGCATTGGTGAACCTGAGGGACGTCCATAGACTGTTCCCACCTTTAGAGCCTCAAGCTCATGGCCATGCTTCACATGCATCCTATGACACTTATCCCCTCGTGTTCATCCGACAGTTCAGCAATGTCCAGGCCAGAAGGACTGCAGAGCCTTTCGACTGGATCCTCACCAAGATCAACCATAAGCTTTAGCCTGCAGTTGATCCTGAAGATTCATATGACCATCTCTTCAACAAGGATGCTGCGAGAGGTGCCCTGGTCGTGAAAGGGGTGCATGCTCAGATTTACAACCAGATCTCCCATCGAGTCAGAAATCAGACTCGTTTCCACTACGTTCAGCTCGGCCTCGCCACCACGGTCCTAGGAGGTTCCTCCACTGCTGAATCAACTTCAAACAAGTGGACTTTCAATTAGCACAAGCAACACTGTCATGCCTCCCTGCCACACCAACGTTTTGAAACAGCCCTAGATGGAAACGACCAACCACAGGCCATGAGGTTGGAACAGACCTACGTGGTCGAACTCCACTGCCTTCAACCAGAAGACAGGTCTGGAGAGTAAGTCATCATGCCAGTGATACCAATGTCTCTCAAGCTCTCTGTCTTCGTTTACTTCTTATTTTTCATCGTCTTTTTCTTTTTTTCCATTCTGTCCACCATGCAAGTCTGACTTCCAACTGATTCTCCCCTTCTCTTTGCTTGCAGTGTCCTCTACAACAGTTCTCACTATGTGCCCTTGTAGATTGTGGTTATACTGGCTTCTTCATTAACACTGGGTTTGTCCAAGCAAAGGGATTAAACACTCAACCTCTCCCTCAGCCTGT
>JBBPOB010001264.1:0-10216 GCA_038091275.1 Tylopilus subfusipes
ACTGCCCCCTGTGTCATGCAATTCCATTCACACACCATTAAGATATGACCATTTTAAAACAGCCATATCATAGAAAGGGTTTTTGCACTTTTGAATTGATGATTAGGATCTCAGTCAAATCATTGATTGATTGTTAATAAAAACAAGGATATACATGTAAATAGCATGTCTGAGTTTAAAAAGTTCCCACACTTCTTGATTCTCAACTACTATCATGGTTAAATCCCTCTCTCTTACTTAGCAAAACACCATTTTTTTTTGCATGATGCTGGCCACTCTGATGCAGCCATTGCCAAGCAAACTGGTGTCAGCCCTTCTGCTATATCCAAACTTCACTTCAAGAAGCATTCTACTCTTCACAGAGCTATTGGAGGTTGTCCTTTCAAGCTTTCTCCTACCAACATTCACTACGCCCAGCACCTTATCATTTCTAGCAGAGCTGAAAATGCTATCCAAGTTATCAAAGCTTTATCCAGCATTATCAATGAGCCTCTCTCTGCTAGTATAGCTCATCTTCATTTGAAGAAATCTGGTATGAAGGCTGTGGTCAAGTCCAAACACCCTATTCTCTCTGCTAGGCATTGCAAGACTCATTTGGATTTTGCTTATATCTACAAGAATTGGACTGTAGAGGACTGGAAGAAGGTAATATGGTCTGATGAGACCAAAATCAATCACCTAGAATCAGATGGGCATAAATGGGCTTGGAAAAGGTCAGGTGAGGGGTTTAGTGATAGGCTGGTAAATGGGACCCTCAAGTTTGAAGGAGATTCTCTGATGATGTGGGGCTATATGACTTGGAAGGGAGTTGGATTTGCTTTCAAGATTGATGGTAGGATGGATGGGGACTTCTATCTTCAGATTTTGAAAAATGAGCTCCAGCAAACACTGGAGTATTATGGTTTCAATCCTTCTGATATCATTTTTTAGCAAGACAATGATTCCAAGCACACCTGCAAGAAGGTCAAGGACTGGC
Source organism: Tylopilus subfusipes (assembly GCA_038091275.1). NCBI lineage: Eukaryota > Fungi > Basidiomycota > Agaricomycetes > Boletales > Boletaceae > Tylopilus > Tylopilus subfusipes. The sequence goes on from JBBPOB010001264.1 coordinate 977, forward strand.
TATAGGAGCAGGAATTTAGGACTGTAGTTTGGCCTGCACAGTCTCCTGACTTAAACCCTACAGAACATATCTGGGGATGGTTTAAAAGGAGGCTTGCAGAGTATGAAAACCCTTCTAATGGGATTCATGAGTTGTGGGAAAGGGTTTAGATGGAGTGGGAGAGGATACCAGTTGAGGAGTGTCAGAAACTGATTGAGAGCATGCCTAGGAGGGTTCAGGCAGTGCTTAAAGAAAAAGGAGGCTATACCAAATACTAATAATACCCAAATACCCTTGTCAATTCAAAAGTGCAAAAGCCCTTTTTATGACATGGCTGTTTTAAAATGGTCATATCTCAATGGTGTGTGAACAGAATCACATGACCCAGGGGGCAATTTCATAGCCAAGAGTGAGTACTATTTATATCTCTACCAAAGCTAAGTGAAATTTGTAGAATACTCTAGTAAGTCACTAAAGTAGAAGGTATAGTATGAAGATTCTAAATACTGCATGATTGTGTAATATGATGGCTGTACTACTGCACACTGTTTGCTAACTCCAGTAAAATTCCCACAGTGGCTGGCAGTGTGCTTCATGCACCATAGTTAGGGTTAGTATGGAAAGGGTTTTTGAGGTCACTGTACATGTGAAGCAGAGATTGGAAGGGAGTAAGATATTGATGGGATACATGTGGGACAAAGGTCAGATAGCAGCATGACAGAGGTCCAATATGGAGGAGATGAACTCTGAGGGAAGTCCTGTGGCCTAGAATAAGGATGAACCAGAGTTGATTTGGAGCAGGGTGGAGGTGTAATGAAGGAGGGGAATAGGGGTCAGAGATGGATATGACAGATTGTAACAAAACAGGATGAAAGTAAATGGGAATAGGAGTAGTGTTGTTCCAGGCCTGGCCTCAGGCCAGAGGTTAGCCAAGCCAGGCCAAAATGCTGGCTTTGTGCCTGATTTGGTAGGTGATACTCACCCATAAACTGTGACCCCCCTTGCCTTGTTGCCCTCACCCTTGCCTCATGTTCTCACCTTCACCCCTCACCTTATCACCCTCACCTTGTGTTCTCAGCCCCCCTCACATGTTCTCATCCTTCTCACCCTCACCCTCATCCTTGCCTTGTTGCCCTGCCCTTGCATGTTCTCATCCTTCTTGCCCTTCTTGCCCTTGCCCTCACATTCTTGCCCTCACCCTCACCTTCTTGCCCTTTTGTGTTCTCACCCTTCTCGCCCTTGCCTTGTTGCCCTCACCCTCACCTTGTTGCCCTTGCCTCATATTCTCACCCTTGTCTCACAGATTCTTGCCCTTGTTGCCCTCACCCTTGCCTTGTTGCCCTTGCCCTCATGTTCTTGCCCTGCCCTCACCCCGCCCTTGCACATTCTCACCCTTCTTGCCTCACCCTTGCTATTACATATTTTGCATTTGCAGTGTACATTTAATTTTATTAAATCTGTGTAATGTATGGAAAATATGCTACAGGTGCTGGAAGGGCTGTCCAGCCTGTTGAGACTGTATAGTTGGACACAGATTGTGTTATGCTAGCTGTTCATCTTTGGACAAACACTTGATGGTTTACTCTTATCTCAAGGGAGGTACTCATAAAGAGACACTACATCTTTAAGAGTAAGATTACAACAAGGTTGAAGGTTCTGGTCAAATTGTTACGCTGGTCATTCGTTGATAGATGAACACTTGAAGATCTGCTCTTGTCTCAAGGGAGGTACTCATGAAGAGACACTTCGTCCTCAAGAGTTAGAGTAATTGGTCAAACAGACCAACAAGGTTACTGGTTCTGGTCAGTCAGACCAGCTAGATCAAAGGTTCTAGTTGATCAGACTAGCTAGGTCAAAGGTCAAGGAGACTAGTCAATTGGATTAGGATACGAGACCGAGCATAGATTTCAGAAGATCAAGTATGTGAAAGTACAACATATTCGATGAGTCTTATATAGTGTTGAACTATAGGGACACATAATCATCGAAGGTAAAAGAACATCAGAGAAGGATCGGACTATGTGTAATAAGGATCACGTAGCTAATACAATAGAATTAGCTAGAGGAGGGGAAGTCTGATGCAAGTGCAAGATGACAAAGATATCATAAGTCAGGTTCCCCCTTCCAAGAAGAATAGAAGTCCAAAACGAACGGCTTGGGGGTGGTTAAACAGAGAAGAAATGAAAGGACAGCAGATCTAAGATCAAGAGATAGTGGTCCCACTAATAAGAGTAGGTCCCCCAAATAGTGGTGCAGCGGGGAGATGAGATAGTAAGTAAAAGAATGGAAGGAAAAAGGAGACTGATCGTAACACAAATGGACCAGCAAGATCTAGGGTCAGGTTGAAGGTCAAGGGTTGAGGGTTCTAGTCAGATGGACTAGGACACAAGACTAAGTGTGAATTGCAAAGATCAAGTGTGAGAAATATACATAGTATAGACAACAATATATATATGAAGGGACATATAAGCATAGAACATTAGGGAACATCGAAGACTATGGATAATGGGGAACACGTAACTAGTACAAGAGAGCTAGTTATGGGAGGTGGAGTCCGATGCAAACAGAAGAGCACATGATGCTGACAAAGATACAATGAGTCAGGTCCCTCTTCCAAGAGAAGTGGAGGTCTGAAGTGAACGGCTTGGGGGTGGTTAGATGGCAAAGAAGTGAATAGATGGTGGACCAAGGATTAAGAAAAAGTGATCCCACTGATAAGAGAAGATTCCCCAGATGGGGGTGCAGTAGGGCAACAAGATGGTAAGTAGAAGAATGAAAGGAAAAAGGAGGCTGATTGTAACAGATTGTACAGCTCTTTATGACTAGGTACCTTTCTGTAAGGGCTGGCTTGCTGATGTATTGACATGATGTGTCACTTGTACTAGGCCAGGCCAGAACAACACTAAATAGGAGGATTCCCACTATGTAAAATGAAGCCAATGAGAAACAGTGGTTTTCTAGAAATACAAGGTAAAAGCTGAATGAGGCTGGATGAGGTGAGGAGAAACAAGGAACCATGACAGTATTAACCACAGAAACTTCATCTGCTACAGTAGACAATTAATGGAGGCTAAGGGCAGCGGAATTGTTGATATTGGTGGTGGGGCTGTAATTGGTAGCTTGAAATCCTTGACAGATGTATTTGCCTTGGCTTGCATCAGGCATGAGGTGCTCAATGGCATTGAAATGGATGAAGCCCTTTGTTTTGAAGGGCTTTACAAATTTGTGAGACTGTGACCAATCAGTGGTATCATTGTTGATTATACAATAAAATACACACATTGACATATCTATTCCATACATCATTTTGCATGAGAGTGATACCAGCACCATCCTTATCTGAGTACATGAATCCAGAGGCATTTTTGAGAGCAACAATAGCAAAATAATTATTCCTTGTCTGTTCCAATTGTTAGTGTCAAATCTAAACTCATTAGTAGTAGAGGAAATCTTACTAGTAGGTACTGCCTCTCATATGTGTCTGTGCTCTTGGGTCCCTCCTTCAAGATCTTGAATTTGGCTGCCATGTGAGATTTGGCCACCACCCAGGTTGTTTTTTTGTAGTTGCCACCATTGCCTTGTGGCTGTCCAGTGAGAAAGTTGAGTAAGGCTGCCATTTCTTTGTCAGTCCAGTGGGCAGCTTTCTTGTGAGACTTTGAGCATTGACTGCCCTCAAGAGGATTGACAGGCCCTGGGACCACAATGAATGGTTGGATGTCAAGCTTGATGATCTTGACATGGGTAGAGGTAGGTGAATGTTGTTTGAGGGCTTTGATGGGGTTTTGATGGGTATGCAGCAGATCCAGGCAATCCCAAGTGGCAGTGTGAATCACATTGGCAGTTGCATGTGACAGCACACGACACAAAACTGAAAGTTTCATTTTCACCTTTTCATTGCTCCAACACAACCTTAGTCTTGCCCCAAGGCAGAATTTGTTGACCACTATGTATACACTATGTTTTAACTACTTATCCGATTGTGTCTGAGGTGTGAGGGTATAATCCGGGAGTTCCCCCATGGGACCAACCTCCTCCGAGATGCGCGATGCGCGTTTGAACGTGCCCGTGTCCTTGAGCTTGTATCTCTCAAACTCTGCGCCATGGGCGTCCTCCGCCCACCCTATCCCGTCTTCGTCGACATGCGCATGACCTTCGCGTGCTGCAGCGTCCGAGCTGCGACTCACCATGGTTCCCTCTGTCTCGCCTGCATCGACGTCGTCCTCTGCGCCAACCAACGCGTCCCATTTCGCCCCGACGTCCTTCCACCGCGCGTCCTCTCCATCTACATCCAACAGACCTGTTCGATTCGCGGACTCTTTCTTTACAAGGCCGGGCTCAAGGGGAGGCGCTGGACGTATCCAGAGCGTGTTCCAGTTGATGGAAGTAAGGAACGGATGAGCACGAAGTGGCGACGACGAGGAAGGCGTGCGGGATGCGCCGAGCCTTTCCTGGGGGTCACGAACCTATATTTAGAGAAGAGGGGTTATATTTGGCGAAAAAAAGAAGAGAAGAGACATGCGGACCAAAAGTTTGCTTACGAAATCCTTCGCGTCTTCGTCAAAGCCGTCGGGAAAAGAATAATCGAGGGACTTGATCTTCTGCCACGTGAGATACTCGGAGAGACCCTGGAAGGCGAATCTCCCCGCGATCATCTGGAAGACGATGCAGCCGAGCGACCACAGGTCAGAGCTATGGAAACATGTCACGTCTCCCAAATGACTGCAAAACCATGGCTCACTCACCTTTTGGACGTCTCGTTACGTTCCAAGAGTTCCGGTGAGACATACTGGGCAGTTCCGACGAATGAGTTGGCGCGTTCTTCTGCGATGGCGTACGTTGAGCGAGCCGAGGCGGAGCAACGAAGAGGGGACGACTCACGACTGCTGTCAAGGATCTTCCCTGTTCCAAAATCAGTGATCTTGATCCGAAACTCGCTGTCGAGAAGGAGATTCTCCGGTTTGAGGTCTCTGCGTTGTGTAATAGGGCACTTGTGTCACGTTCCTCGGTGGAGGGGGCGTACCTATGGATAACGTTCTTGTCGTGCATGTACTCGATAGCGTCGACGATCTGTGCAGTGTAATACCTCGCGCACGCCAGCGAAAACGATCCCAGTCGCGATATCCGCGATTGCATCTCGCCGTTCGGTGCGAGATCAAGCACGAAGACTTGATCACCTCATCAGTCGCGCCCCGAGCCTGCAAAGGACGACGTACATAGACTCCATTCGTCCTGGAAGGTCCAGTGTAGGTGAATGATGCCCGGGTGACCAGCCCCGAGTTTCACAAGGGTGTTCTTCTCAGCAAGAGCCACTTGCATCTTCTCCTTGCGAATCAGGTGATTCTTGTCTAGAATCTTGATGGCGTACTCTTTTCCACTGCGGGCGTACCGCGCGCGCATCACCTGGTGGAACGTATTACTAGCCGTCAGCGTGGCCACAGCATCCGCGTACGTCCTGCCGTTACGCACAGTGGAGTACGATCCCTCGCCCAGTGTCTCGCCAAAGACGAAATTCTGCGCGGATGAACGCGTGTTTGCAGACGGGTTTTGTGACCTCGAGCGTTTGCGCGGTTTGGAGCGCGCTTGGGCTTGATTTTGGACGACTACTGGCTCGGGAATGAGATCACGGTTCTCTTCTCCGTCGGATGTGCCGAGCTCCCTCGTGAGGTACGCGGGCGGTGGTCGCACGGACTGCGATGAGGGTGGATGTGGACTGCGCGAGCGGGGGGACGAAAACGTGCGGGTTGGTCGTGGCCGGGGAGTCCTGAGGACGGTGTTGGTGCTCGTTTCGGAGTCGGAGGACGATGATATTACGGACGCATTTCTACTGAGATAGGCGAGTGAGGGTGGAAAGGTGGGCTCTTGGAGCGTTGCGGTGTCTGGGATGTCGAGCATGCGAGCCGGAGAGTGGTTGGACTCGGAGGACAAGTCGGAACCTGAGCCGAGGATCTGGAACCAATATAGCACAGCCACCCCCTGCCGCGTGTCCCACTTCCCACGGTGAGTACAGCCACGCCATTACTGCATTGACACCGTCCAGCCGGGAGGAGTTTGTGCTCCCCCGTGGCTGATCCGGAACATGGAGTGGTTACAACCGGCACCCGCATCAAAATGCCACGGCTCCCAATGTCATCATGCGTGTGCAACAGGGACCGACTAAACCTGTGGGTACCAGCATCTGGAGCATAAACGTCATGGGGGGAACGGTCATATAACAGGTCAACGGAGAGACATCTCCTTTTCTGGGGAACCCAGCACGGTCCAGTCCTCCAGTGTCCGCGAGCGATTCCTGTCTCGAGATGCAGATTGCACCTTCCGTCTCTGGTTCTTCGTATCAGGTTCATCCCACCCATCAAAGCTCCAGCCATCATCCCCACCAGGCTGCAGGATCCTACTCTTCCATGACTCCTCGTAGGGACTCGACGTTGACTTGCGAGACCGGTCGTGGAGTGCAAGTCGCTCGATCCGGTGAAGAAGTCGCACCACCTCCGCTTCTCCCAGCTCTTCCCAAACCCTTCTCGCAACCGGATGGACGTCCTTGGTGTCGTCGACATTTGCACGTCCGTCCTCGCCCGCAGTCTCCCCCAAGTCTACCGGTCGCGCCGACCCGACCTCCCTCCTCACCTTCTCCATCACGATCCGCGTCCTCCCGTCGATTTTAACTCCATTCGCCCTCATCTCTTCAAGCGCATTGCATACCCCCTCCAAGTCGCCCCAGCCTTCCCACTTGGCTTCGATCAGCTCGTTATAGGCCGGAGCCGTGCATCCAAAGACATACGAGGGTATCGATATGCGCGCCGCATGGTTGAAGATGGCGAGCGAAAGCGACGGATTAGTGTATGTCGTCCGAAAGATGCGCATCGCATGTGCGATCAGGTGGGGGTAAATTGAATGTTTACCCTGTATTTCATCCGCCGGACTTGCCGACGATGCCCCGGCAACGGCATCGTCCGTCTCCTTCACGTGTGCCCTCGTCCCACTGCCGGCACTCGACGAAGCACTCATCGCCCACTTGGCTTTCTCATCCCACTGCTGTGCCTCCCCAAAGAGCTCGTGTGTGACCCACTGGAGGAGATCGTGATCCGTATTAAATAACTCCATCGTTTCCTTTTTTCGATCGAGTTCTTCGTCGATAGTTGTAGTCCATCGCACGCGCGACGTATGTCGGCGCAACGTCCGGAATAGATCGTTGAGCGGGGCGCCTGTACGACCGATGCTTGGCGTCTGGGCTGAGAAGGACGAGGACAGCGCAGACGGCGCGGCGAAAGGTGTTCGCACCGAACCCGAACCCGAGGCAGAGGGAGAGGAAGACGCCTTCCCCTTGCAGTCCTGCGCAGACACCGCATTAAATATCAGGTCAAACATCTCGTCGAACACGCTCATCTCGCGCGCGGTGACGGACGCGCGCTGGTGTCTGAAACCCGACGAACGCTGGATGAGTTTTGAGTGCTGTCCATAGCCTTTTTTGCGGCAGGAAAGAGACGCGATGGTAGCAGCGGTAGCAGCAGTATTGGTGCCGTCGTGGAGGCGTGTAAGGAGTCGTTCAGAGGGTGCGGGGAGGGGTTCGACGTCGGAAAAAACGTGATCCCATGGCGACCCGGGTGCGGTGAAGATGGAGTCCTCGTGTTTCTCCGCGGGTTGGGATGTGGATGCGACGGCGGGGCTGGCAGAGGTAGAACGAATGGAAGAGGTACTGAAGAAAGAAAGGGCTGTGAGATGGCGAGGTCGAGGCATACAGACCAACATCCTGAGGGCCAGCACACAGCGTGTATTAATGGAGTGGAAATTGCACCGTTCGACGTGGCGTTAGAGATGATACCTTTAAACAAGGCGCTATAGCCAAGTGGTTACGGCGACAGATTAGAAATCTGTTCCTCTTTGAGGGCGCAGGTTCGAATCCTGCTGGCGTCGGAGATATTTTATTCTCATTCTCAAAAATCCAAAAAGTGCACTGGCAACAACTACTCAGGGTTTCTGGTCAGTCAAAATGAAGCTGTTTTTTGGGTTCACATGATCATGCATCACATCTGTCTTCAAAGTTTTACCCACATCAGTAGAGCAGTTTGTAACACAGCATTTTTTGCACTGTGGCTAGTGGATACCATGAATTTCAGTGGAAAAAAATCCAATGAAGCAGTACAGATCCACTCTGAATATCAGTGGATTTATAACTGTATTCCACTGATCTACCTGCTGATTTTCACCTCATTTTCCATTCAATTTCAGCTGTGTTTCCCATCAATTTATGGGCTATATCCACTGAAGTTCACATTTTCATTCCATGTATTTCCCTGCTTTCTCCATTGACTTTCAACACATGACTCATTTGAAATAACATGCATCAGACAAAGATATGTTCACTGATTTGTTCTGACAGTTATATGTACATCCATTCATGTACAGAACACCACTAATGTACAAAGTGACAGGGAGTTGATACATATATGAGCAGATAGGAATAACAGCTAATTGAGTATCACACCCTCTGATGCTGGCTTGATCAAGTAAGACAATGTGGTTAAGGGCCTTGGCTTGTAGCACAAATTTGTAAGTCATAACCTACTTTCACTTTCCAGAAACCATGATAGAACATGTCAGTTTGAGACAGAAAAACCAAAATGACACCTTGAGTCTTGTGCTCTTGCAAGTAGATTCCTTCTTTACTCTTGTCTTTTGCCAGCAGTGTTGATTCTTAAGACTATTATCATTGTAGCAGCTAAGGAATTTTGAAGGATCTTCAGGTTTCTAGACAATAGTGAGTGAAAACAACTGCACAAATAATAAAAATAATGTGGGCATTACTGGTGTTTGTCTTTGAACTCTGTAGTATTGATGTGGTGATGCATCAACTTTTAATTGTGAAAAAAAAACTCATCAAGATTGTTCTGTCATTGATAGGGTGATGATCACCTGTTTGCTTGCCAGTTTCACCTTGAACAAGCAAGCAAGTATTCTGTTCAGAAACAACAAAACATGGAATCTCTTCAACTACTGAATCTGTCTTCTGTACCATCAGTTTTGTTGAGGTCAACTTGCTGCAATGCATCCCCAACATCTGCACTGTGGATCATGTCTTCATGAGCATTTTGTAGATCAACATGCCTGTCCTTTGTGATCAGTTGACAAGTGATGTTTGGAATTAAGATGAACTTGACAAATTGCTGGGGGGTGAATAGGTGGAAAACTTGAAGGGATATAGCCATAATCCAATCAATGATAGCATTGCAGATAGCATTGTATCCTCTTGGGCTGTAGCTGTGTATG
>JBBPOB010001265.1:0-10200 GCA_038091275.1 Tylopilus subfusipes
TGGATACGATGGACAGGCGGGTCCCTCCAGCGTGACATCCCATTGATCGCTCACTGAGGCTGTTGCCTCATGCAGCGCGCACCACAGTTGAAGTTGTGTCCCATTCTCAACTTGATGAAATGGTTCGCGAAGCCAAAACCCCAATCCGCCACCTCCTCTGAAACAGCACGGTGGAGAGCTCTTGAAGATTTTCCATATTTCCTATACTGTATTCACATCAATCCGCGTGCGTTTCTACACCTCCTTCATTCCTCTTACTGTCTTGGATGGAATCGTCCCTCTAGGTTATGCTATTGAATACGAGGCTAACTGTAGTCAGTACACGTGCTGCCACGACAACACGTTCAACACAGCGTCCCCCAATCAAATCCTCCTTCCTGCGTCACACTACGGAGCTTACCGCTGGTACATTCCAATCACCTCGTACACTCATGATTCATGATAAATGTTGATGATAGTGACATACCCACGTCGCTCATACTTGCCGTTATGGAAGCTATTCCTGAGGTGACCCGAGACCATGGGGTCTGTATTCAACTTTTCCTTGTTCACAGGTGATATGACGTCGCATGATCCGACAATCAATACTCCAGGTAACTTGCTTTTGTCATTTATTTGCCAGTGTGCATCTTATCCTAAATATGAAACTACGGGGCATACATCAAATATTCTAAGGTGCGATTGGTGCAATCGAAACGTCGATCTAATACTGATAGAGAATTTTAGGTCACAGTGTACAGTCTCCTCAAGCAATACCTTGGTCCTGCACCTATACGTGACGCTCGGAAACCACAATACATATGTGATTAGATATCAGTTCACTTCACGACCCACCATCTTTTCTTCGTAGATGCAATTACAGGTGATCCCGTATTATACGGGCAGTTTCGTTCTTGGAAACCAATTCAATTGGTGCATGACACTCTGTATTTGCCTTTTCCGATGGACGCTGATGGAATATAGGTTGTACAATCACGTTTCCACCATGTGGTATTACGAAGAGCCTCCGTCAAATATGCAGGCACCCACTATAGTGCCGCGTACACTGTCAAGCATCCCGACGGTTGCGCATCATTCTGCTTAACACTGACATGACACTGACATGTGTATCTCGTCCCTGACCCTTAAATCGTTCACATCTTGTAACCGCATCCAGGTCCAGGGTATACGTATGTCATGTCGCTTGCTTGTCTCTGAAGCGATTTCGTGATTGTCGAATTATCACTCCAGGCTCAACTACTTTAGCTACGTCAACGCCACTCAGCCTGACCCGTTCGGGATCCTCCGCTTCCTCACTGACGAGCTTCAAGATGCTGGGGATGCGGGAGACCGAGGTGAGCTTCCCGAGCAATCATTTTTCAAATTTCGTTCGAACTGTCGGATACTCTAGTCTGGATAGTCGGTCATGTTTTGAGTGGATGGGGGGACCTCGCAAAGCCAGTTCAACCCCATGAATCTATGTAAGCTCTTTACCTTGCTTCTTGTCGCGGTGCTTTAAGCTGACCATCGTTGTTGTCTACCAAATGTAAGTTTAGTTTCCACGGCTAAAGTCTACAACGTACGGAAAGGAGGACAAAGTGTTAATCGTTGCTCACCACATGTCATCGCAAGTGAGCGCGGGTTTTAGGCAAGTGTGTGTGAATTGATTTTCTCGACGATAGACATACGCACGAGAATCAACTTTCTGTACGTAATTCTTATGACCTCGCAGACATTCACCGTGAACGTGAATCCTCTAAAGATCTTCTATGCGAACAATGCCACCAACATCAGCGCTGAGACAGCGCTGGCAGTGTCATGGGTATGTCACGGCACATCACATCAACCCACACGCATTGTTGACGACGCACTTACATAGATCATGCCATCCCTTACACCCTTGACGAACCTCAACTCGGTTTTCCGCACGTTGGACCAGGGAGTCCTCGGGTATCAGCTAGGTTGGAGGGCATGAGGTGGTGGTGGCAGAGGCCCTAGCGTACGGTGTATAGCATCGTCCTAGCTGCATGTTCGCCAGTCCGCTCTTGTTATAGGATTCCCTCGGGTCCACCTCTCCAACGTACGAAGTCGACTCTGTAGTATATACGTACGTGCGAACGTGTTAACACCCGAAGGAAGATCCACTCACCTTGTGATGATGCAGCTGTGTCAGCCACGTCAACGAATTCCTGGCGCTAGATAACCAGACGGACGTGGGACCCACGTACGTGCTAGAATATAGCACGCGCGAAGCCCATGGCCAAAACATTACCTGGGGGTGCCAACGACCCGTTGAATGTGACATGGTGGCATCTCGTTACCGAGCGTGAGTCATGCTGCGTTTCCACACCGAGGACGTGCTGACGGCCCGGGATCCGGTTACTGCAGAAATGGAGAACAACCCGTCATTGGTAGGGGTACGTGGTCTCGATGTGGAGTCGATACGTGGGCTGACCGGACGTCGTGGCTGCTTTTCAAGACGTTGAAGACGTACCAATCCAAGAGTTCCGTGGTGGGTTTGAACTGCACTGGCGAGTGCATCCCTGCGAAAATCTATTATATACGTAGTGGATCAACGAGCATCTCGTATGCGAACTGCAACCAGTCGTATACGTCCGCGCAGTGAGCTGGGGATTTTCTGAACGTAACGAACGTGAATCCTCTTGAAATAGAATTGTGAACGAATGCCTCTTCTCTCTGAACTTGGGGGGTGCATTGCCCCACATCTGGCGTGCCGCTGTGGTGTATACGATGGCCTCTGGCAAACGTGAAAGGGCCATCGGTAGCACATCGAGGTTGGTCGAAGCATGGATGCCACATTCCGCGGAAAGTAGCATAGGCATCTCACAGAGCGGTCGACTCGTCACCGATTGGAGGGGGGGTGGTTCAGGTTCGAAGTGGGCGACGAGGGGAGATCGAGGTGGGGAGGCAGACAATAAGTTTGAAAGCCAGACGTGACAGGTAGTACATATAAGTGGCAGCTGGTCATTCGAGGCTCCACTCAGCGGCCCATCATTATGATCAGGGGTTGCTTTCCAGCAAACCGAACACCGCGGTACTAGGTACCCCGTTCATTTTACCTGCTGGTTCATGCTGGTGTAGTTGCAGTGTTGCGGCGTTCTTGCCTAGCCATCGTTGGCGGTGACTCGAAGCATTTATGTTTGTTTGTACTACTCACTCGTTACATTCGTGGCCTACACTTGGCCTACACTAGTCCTCAGATGCTGGGTGTCTCGACGGCGAAGATGCAGAATCGGAACCAACACAGTCGAACACGTACGTATACATGTTCATTCGCGCGACTGGAATCTGCAATCTTCAGGAGACAGGAAAGTGGATGCACACGTATTGGAGGACAGCCTCGGGTAAGGCAAGAATGAAGGTTCACCACCGAACGCGCTAATACTTATTTTTCTCTCCGTTCTTCTTTTAGGGTTTCAAGGGTGCTACGAGAGTTCTTCAGAGTTGATGTCTTGCTCTGAATATCGTTATTGCGATAGCAGTTCCATACTCATTGTATACGGTGGTGAAGGCGGGTGTCGACGCAACGACGAAGGTTGAGAGAAAGGTGTATGTCGTCCTCGCTCGTCTCGCAAGTAAAGACAACATACGTCAGACTCGGTCGGGATGGCGAGGACTCGGTATAGTTGGTGGCGGAGGGGATGAGTGACAAGTCAACAAACGACAACCAGCCTATCTAACATGACAGCATCTACCACCAGCACTAAATAATAGACCAACTCGGTCGCAGACGACTAACTATGGATCCTTTCGAAGTACGCATGCAGTTCTTGAGCCTCCTTCGAAAGCTGAACGCGTAAGTGCTTTCCTTTGACCACTGTTACTGCTACCAAGACGGCGCGACGACAGAACGCAACAGTCGATCCAAAAAGTGGTTGGATATGCTCTCAAATACTTCTCGAGATGCGGAGAGGACCTATGGGAGTGTATCATTGAGGAGTGTCAAAAGGTATGTCGTTTCCTCCGTTACATCAGACGAGTTTGGGTGTTTGTCGGTTGCGCCACGCCGAATTCACTGGAACATTGTTACCAGGGTTCCATTAACCACCGAATCAACATCCTCTATTTCCTTGACTCGCTCTGCGAATCTTCCTTGCTTGCGAAGGCACACCAACCACCGCCCGTCGAACCGCCTTCGTACGTCCTTCACTGCGCTCCATTCAGGTCGCTGATGCTTCCCTTACCAGACACACAAAGCAAGATAACACGTCATTTTACGTCGATTATGTCTCTCGAGACCTCCGCCAGATCGTTGAATGTGTCGTCCCGGTTGGACGACAGGGTCTCCCCAATTTGACGAGCACGAAACAGGTCCGATTTCCCATTGCGTCTGAAGATGCATCCCTACTCACTTGTTCAACAGATACTCGAAAACTGGCGCACAAAACGGATCATCGAACCTCAACGAATTGATGAAGTTATGCAGATGCTCTCTTCCCGGCAAACCGGAGCCACCGAGCCTTTGACAGCCTCCGCGTCTGGCCCTACCTCACGCCCGCCTCCCTCGCGCGGCCACAGCCACGGAAACGATGCCCACCTGTCGCGGAGCGAAATTGTTAAGCGGATCGAAGAGGACCGGGAACGACATAAACGGCTCCGTGAACGACGATGGGTTCAAGCGCAGCCTCAGATCCTATCCCACGACCACTCCTCGCATCAATTCCAATTCCATCCCCACGTAGCAAGCTCGGGACTGGGTTCGGGGTCAGGACCTGTAGGCTACACCGCCTATGCACTCGCCAGTTTTCTCCCGCTGAGCGAAAGCGAAAACGCCGAGTTGGCGTTAGATATCGAGTTTGAGAACGAGTGGGAGGCGACGAGCGATTGGAATGAGGACGATGTGGAAGCGGTCATGGAGGAGAGGGAGCTATGCTACCCTCACCTGGGGAGACGCGGGGAAGGAGAAGGACAGGGGCAGGGGCATGCAGATGGCGTGGTTCAGAATGTAATGGAGGAGTCGGCAGAAGGAGAGGGTGGAGAGGAGCCGATGGATCTGTCGTAGGTGGCTGGACAATTGGACATCGGACGACATATCGGGCCCTGGGTTGCGCTCAGGATGATTACGGTGTCATATCTGGGGTTCAAATGCAGGATTTTACCGTGATACGGTGAACGCGTTCATCTGACTGGGGTGTACGGCCAGCATCCTCGGCTGGCAAGCAAGGTGTTGGAAGAGCGGGTATGATCGACAATGTTGGCGGTCTCACCAGATGAAGAAGGTGAACTTGAAGTCGCGATAAATGGGACATCGTCAAGATTGGACACTATTATAACAGAAAATCAACCATCGTATCGTTTTATCTTCACCCCACTTCGCTCTTAATTTGAAGGCTCACGCATCTTCGTTCGCGCATCATTTTTTCCCGGACACACACCCTCCAAAACTGGCGCACAACATGGATCATCGAGCCTCACCCGGTCGGTGAAGTGACGCAGGTGCTCTCATGCTGCCAAACTCATGCCACTGAGATGCTGACCATATTCATCCTGCTCGACCGCCATGCACTCCAGCAGTCTACTCTACTCTACCTCTATGTTGAAACAGCACAACGTACTGCCGCTCAGCCGCTCATCCAAGTTCTTCCCGGTCCTTGCGTTTCAAGTCTCGGCGCTTCGGGTCCTGCGCGTGAGCGCTAGTGGATAGTGTGCTGCCCGTGGTTGGAGCAGCAGGCTCTAACCGGCAACAATGATAAAGCAGGTGTCTCGGCACAACCATGACGTCGTCCCCGTGCTCCCCAAAGATGCCTGCGGTGTTTCAGCACGACATGCATGACCGGTGGAAGCAAAGCGGGTGCACCCAGTCTGGCACGGGCCGCATGGCAAGGGAGCACCACCGCACAGACGCGTTCTTGACTTAGATTACCAGTCGTACCGTCTGCTTTCCTGTTCCTCCTGTCTACTCGCTTGCTAATTCAACCGGGTTCATTTTCGGCTGCTCATTCGCTCACTTCCTCGGCCGGGGTTGCTCACGCTCGCAATTAATTAATGCCCCCTCATTATGTAATGCGTGGGTAAACCGACCATGCCCCTGTCATGCCGCAGTTAGATTTCTCACTTTCTAACGCTCTGCAACTGCTGTAACGCCCGAGCCCTGGGTCATGTTAAAGTGACATTGCCAACATCTAGCCCCCTTGTACTCAACTCTCATTGTGCTATGCCTGCTTCCCTTCCGAAGGTCGACTCTCCTGAAGTGCGATGTATCGCTGACAAGGATCCTAGTTACCTCAGCGCATACAATATTTGCCTCGAATACGAAGAGAAGTTCGCCACGTTCACGAACAAGCTGCGCTGTGTCAGGATCCTCGGCTTCTTGCTCCTCCATGCACCCAATCATGGAGTTCGCTCTGAAGTCACCAAGTGCATACACTTGTGCCAAGACGGCAACATCCTCACCGCTCTCGGTGCATTCTTTGAACGTAATGTCATCTTACCCTGTGAATTCTCCATTTGCCACCTTCACTCCCTGCATACTAATCTATCTTCTGTCTCGTCCAGTCAAAAAGCACAAAGGTCGAACCCCGAAACCCAGCGAACACCCCTCAAGGCCCTCCTTTGAGGTGGTGAAGGATGAGGTGAAGGTCGACATCACCCAGGCCCCCAGGGATCACATGGATGCCAAAGATCGCGTCAGTGAACGACCATAACTTTATTCCTCATCTTTGTTTCTCACTGCTTGCCTCGCATAGGCTCTCATTCGAGACAATTGGAGATGTGTAGTAACGGGTATAATTGACCGTAGAGCCCCCCAGGATATCATTGCCCAACTTGAACCGACGACCTTCGGAGTCTATACAGAGTGTGCACATATTATTCCAGAGGCTACGTACTTTGGTCTGGAGCCCAAGTCCGACGAGAATACCAAGGTGCGTGGCCACGCTCACATTATAGTGAGCAACTCACGTCTAGATGCACAGCTTGACTATTCCGCTTCCATACTGGCCGTTCTCAAGCGGTTCGGTTATGACATCAGCAAGCTCAATGGGGAGAATGTTCATTCCTTGACCAATGTCATCTCTCTGCAATCCGATGTGCACGAGGCATTTGATCGGCTGGAGTTGTACTTTGAAGCCACGGCGAGTTTTGGTATTGACACGTATTTTCTGAGCCACAACACTCATCGGGTACCGTTTCACTAGTCTCAGAAGGATCGTTATGAAGTCAAGTGGTTCGGTCTGCAACTGCCCAACGTGCGCCAATTCGTCACATTCTCGACCTCGGATCCCGAAAAGCTTCCGGTTCCTGCGTGCGAGCTGCTTGCCCTGCACGCTACTTGCTGCAAGGTTGCTCACCTCTCTGGTGCTGCCGAGCACATAGATGAAATTTATCGCGACGCAGACAAATTAGGTGTCTTGTCGGCTGATGGTACTTCAGGGGACGTACTTGACTATGTGCTGGCGTCCCTATAGAAACTACTAAAACCCATGGTGGTTACTGTGGGACTCGAACCCACGACTCTACGAGCCAGCATCCATGATGATATGGTGCTGCAAGCAGCAAGGTCAGTCACTCCTCTACAGCCACATGTGGTCATTGAATCATTTTCTCCAGTTAGATATGATTCGAACAGTGCATGGACTCAGAGATGGACAAGGGAATCATTGAGGTGCTTGGGAGGAGTTCGCTAGATTCGCCGATCACATCACAACGTCGATAAATGCGTACTTTCGCTTATTTGTTCTGACTTGAAGTTGGTGCCCAGGCTGCAGGGAAATCGATAGTACCCTTTCATTCTGTAGTCGTTTTCGTGGAACATTCTGCATTTTTCTTGGAGACATACATTGTATTGGCGTAGTTAGTACAGGATACCAGCGGCATACATCTCGTCAGCAGGATAGTCATGTCTCGAAGGCCGTGATACAATCATGATGCCGAGCCTCGTCCGTATCGCAGCCTCGAACGAGTCTGCACAATCGCGAAAGAGTGCATCCGTTTCTCGAACCCTGCTGGAGGTCATGGCGTGACCCTGACATTCATGGAGCTACTCCGTGTTTGAGCTCAAACGCGAATCAAAATGGCAGAGCGGCGAATACATAGCATGGATGTCTGTCTATGTGGTAGTCTGATGACTTGATAACCTACGACGGTGTAGTCCTGCATACGACCGGTGTTCGCCCAGCGGCACCGAGGGTACGAAACGGTGCGATTTGCGTGGCTCTGCTTCGCTGCCTGGGGTGGTCGCCGACGCCGGAGACGGATGTCACGTCCACGACGTCGTTCAACTTGTTGAGATCAATAGCAGGGTCGGTGGTCAAGATGAAGGTGTCAGGATAGGAGGGCAAGACGTACAATCAATCGGTCCTACATGATACGTTCTTCGACGCAGCTCCTCGCCGCTCAGGGCTCCAAACGGCGCAAGGTCCTCGTTGATGGCGTCGAACTCGTCTATGTAACGTTGAGGTTGTTTTCCTTTGCAAATTCCCACCAGTGGTCGAATCCTTCAGGGGAGTGGCCTTGCTCTGTTTTTGAGACACCTGGTTCTCTAAACCCAAGTGCCTTGAACTCTTCCTCTTTCCCCTGCCCCTCCAAACAGTCCTCCTCGTCGCCCCGCACACAACCTCTGGGATTCATCAAAGGCTCGAAACAATTGCTCAAAGCGGCCGATGCGGCTTCTGGAAGACTGGCAGAGCTTAGCAAGAGGGAGGCGACCTCGAAGGCGTTTGCCAATGCAACCACCATCATTGTTGAGAAACTTGTTTCTCACAAAGAGTATTTCACGCTCTTGACATAGACACAATGCCAATACCTTGACATCGTGAGTTCGCAGTACATCCATTTGTTTTGTCTTGCGATTTGACGGATTGAGACACTTCTTGGCGGCGCTCCATGCATGTACTCGTTATCACTGGTTATGTCCTCGCTCACTTATGTGAACTCGCGCTGATGACGTTACAGTATGGCCAAGACACCCTCGTCGACTGCTATGAACGTTGGGCTGCACAGCATCGTAAAGAAGCAGCTGCCGTGTGTGCAGCACTGGACGCTGGTGTCACAAGGCAAGTCGATTCTAGACCTGATCCGGTATCTCCACCATGACGAATCATGTTGGCAGGCTCACAAAGCAGCAAGACGGGAGGCACAGTTGAGAAAAGAAGAGGCAAAGAGAGAAGCAGCGAGACGTGCCAGTGGCGTATTCTACAGGTACGTCGGGAGTCGACCAACGTTGCCAGCCCCACGTCGACACCGCGTCAACCAGAAGGAGAGAGGATGCAGCTGGATGTCTTGTCAGCCGCAAGACATGCCGCAAACATCTCCTGTGAACCCTCCCCTCACCAGACGAGACGGGTCAGTCAGATCCAGTCCAGAATATATCATCCCTGTCAGTGGCGAAGAATGGGAATGGTGGCGAGAACGAGATCGTGAATGCAATGACACTCGAGATTACCAAGAAGCCAAGCGACGCGAAGAAGAGAAGGTTCGCGCATAGAGAGCTGGAGGGCATTCTGAAACGTCAGCAAGAAGCAGAAGCAGAAGCAGAAGCAGAAGCAGCGTCCTGCGCAGCTCGCCGCAGTGTTCCTACATATGCGCCTGCGCCCTCGAACCATACCTACCATTATGCGTAGCCTTCACCCAGGAACGCAGAACCCGTTTATGAACACGCCCTTCCACCTTCAATACACAAGGTTAGCCTCATCATGACTTCTATCTTCGTGCTCATTCCATCATCGCATCAGGCATCAGGCGCCATCTGTGAAAGGGTACATAGGCAGCTTATCAGGGTTACATCTCACTCACTTTCCCCTCCAGTCTAGCCCCCGATCCCAATCACGACCACATTACCTGCACTGACAGACGGATACATTCGATACCCGCAGCTCATGTCCTAGCACCGACTCTTGCGAGATTATATGCCTTCCCTACAATCCCTGTTCAGTTACCCCACACTGAAACCTTCCGAAGTAGCGCCTTCTCCCCTCTTATTCATTCCAGACGCCGCCCACCTCTACGTACTATCGATGCTCCCCCTCGTCCCTCGTCCCTCTGAACCCCTTCTAGCCGCTCAACGTGGACAACCTGGCAGCCAGTACAAGCCACTTTCTCGACCCTCCCTCGAGCGCAAGGTCCGCCACCGTCACCTACACCACCCCTTAACGCCGACGGTGAACGTTTCCGCAAGAGCCTTCCCGAAGAGCCTGTAGGGGCCAAGACCAGCAACGTGGGCAGCGGTTGCTTGATGGCCTTGTCCTCGTTATACTCAGGCCC